>DWME01001147.1:0-26665 GCA_018244795.1 Parelbella ahira ahira
ATTTATGTTGAAAAACAAACAACGCTTTCAAAAATCATCAAAACCATACAAACTTATTATTTAAAAGCTTCGAAAAGAATGTCACTATGAAAAACTTCGGATAACCTAACACTCAGTGACACTAGTAAATTTTGACAAAACTAACAAAAATTTGAAAACAACATTCGACGAAAATGATCGTATATACTGTCATAATATTGTTTGAAATGCTACTGTAGTGAAAACTTTTTATTAAAAAATTACGTACATACAACCGCTCACTCCGGCGAACTAAAAGAAAAGTTCCCCTTCCAGCTCTCTCGAATGGTCTTCAAAGTTCAATCGAACATGCTGTCAAGTTTTAATGTTGGTCAACCTTACAACAAGATTGCTGTAATGAATTAAAAATAATTGATTATTGGTTTAATATATTCAAACTTAACCGTGATATTACCCTTGACTTACAGTTTCATTAAGCCGTTTGAATTGTGTATACAAAAATTATTAGTGTGCATTGATAAATTAAATTGGTTTTTATAGTGGCATACAAAAATATATTTGTTAGTGGTAACATTATTCTGTGTTTAGTTTTAAATTTTAATAGTGTCACAGACCCGTACATTATGCCACATTGGAATGTAATTTATTTTTTGTATTATAATAATAGTGAATAATAAACTATGCGCACATTTTTGTTTTACAAAAAATACTAAAATGAATAAATGGTTTGACATGAGTATGTATTAAGTTTCTTCAGTTGGGCATGAAAACAACAAGAAAAAAAAATACAAAGCGCGAAATATAAATAAAGAGACAGCAACAGAAAGAGTGTAAGTAAATTGTTTCTCGCTTAAATTAATAGTTTGCAAATTTTATATTCATTCTAATATCCGTAATTGTGAGCAGAATCAATTCGTAAATTTATAATAATTAAAAATGTAAGTTGAAGATACTAAAACGTTTAATTATACATGGAATCTATCAATTGTTTTGTTAAAATATAACCCAAATGTTATTTCATCGCTTCTTCATGCCAAGAAGGCAAAAAGAAAAATATTTTTCGTTTACATAAGTAAAATTTTCTTATTATTTTCTAATTGAAATATCACAAAATTAATTAACTCTATGTATAGGATACGATGTAAGAATGTTTGAATTTAGCAGTAAAGTCAAGTATTCTTCTACGTAACTCCTACTTTATTTCATACTTCTGTATGTACATTAATTGCTTGGTGTTACATTTTCATTAGTTTTTGAAAAATACAATTTTTTAATTCTATAGATTCCCAATAGATGGCGCGTATACAAATCAATGCTAGGCATCTACTTCAGATATACAAGTCATAGTAGGTACCTATTCTGGACAAATTGTCTCTAACATAAGCATAAGCAGTTTCTTTTAAATAAATAAGTTGAAAACTTGTGAATATTGTTGAATCTCTGTTTATGTCCCTGGGCTTATTCCACAGAGGAAAAACACTTTCTTTTGCTATTATAACAGCGCTTTAGCAGTTGAGAGCAAACTCCAAAACTTAAGCATTAATAATTAAGGTAGACCGAACCAGTACAATCGGCAACGATCGACTTGGTCCATTCATAAATTTATCACACACGATAGAGCCACCTTAATTTCACCATCCGATTGATGCACGTTGACATATCTGTTATCGCACTTAATCGATATCATTTAGATGAATATACCTTACTGTTAGCTTTTAAGTTATCATAAGTAGTCGTGGTCAATCAGTATTTAAGATTGTTCTTTTATATTCCCAAAGTGATTACATAATATATCTCGTGGTTGCAACAGACAAAAATAATTAGTAGACGATCAGAATGTTCAAATTAGAAAATGTTTGGGTTATTCTTAAAGCGTATTGCTTCCTTGCTTCCATGTTTGTGTGCTGTCCGTTTTCTTGCGACCCGATACGCAAAGCCAAAAGGAAGGAAAAATGAGGCATTTCAAAATTTACTGGACATCAGGGAAGACAGCAATTTCAAACGTAAATACCACGACGGAAATCAAGAAAAGTTCTGGATGAAACTGTATGCAGAAAACAATGCTTTTGGCAAGATTACAATAAAAATACTTGTGCGTTTCACTTCAACATATTTAAGTGAGTCTGCATTCTCAACTTATGCAAACATAAAAAACAGATACAGGAGCAAACTTTCAGCGACAAGGAACTTATGGGTAAAATTGATAAAACTTCCTATCGACTTAAAGGAAATAATGAAAAAATCATTAAAACAGTTTCATTCTTCCCATTAAAGGTAAATGAGCACTGAACTGCATTGTGTTTTCTTATTTTCCTAATTACTCAAACCACTGAGTTTGTGTGCCGCGAATTTTTTTAGCACAACAAGGGTAGTCGCTGTGAAATAGGTTTGGGAACCGCTGCAATATGGAATAGGTGATGTTGAGTTAGGAGATATTAATTATGAATGACTTACAATTAGTTGGTTTTAATTGTTAACATATGTGGAAGTACGACTATTAATATTAATTAATTTTAATATGATGTTAGCATGAGAGAGAAAAGTTTCTTTTTGACCAAATAGTTCTTATAGCCGTGCATGTAAAAATCAGCACGTCAGAGTTGCAACTACACAGATATTTGGCATTGGTTGCTCACTGCCTATCCTTAAGGGCCCTAGCGTGACGAAATAAATTAGTTATAACGAATAGTTTCACAATATGAGCGCAGCGCACGAACGTATCACGTACAAAGTTTGCACAGCTTCAGTTATCTTGGGAGACGCTATCTGAGGAATTAGGACGTTTAGTAACGTCAGCCTTAATAAATATTGTTCTTTTTGAAATAAACCTACTAGAATACTTTATAGCATTTGGCGTTTAGTGAAGATTGGTTTGTTGTAAACTAGTTTTTTACTATAATTACGTATTAGTAATAACTCGGAGTCTGGACTTGTGTCCGGTGTATGGCAATAGAATCATCTCCTATTCCATGGTGGGATGTAAAGCTAATTGGCGAAACATAGGAATGTAGGTACTACACTCCTCTGCCTACCTCTTTGGGGATTAAAGGCGGTATGTTATATTTTTTAAAACATGAGTATCTACTGTAGTAATCAGCTTAAATTAATTTTTATAAAGAATCATGCTATTATAGAAAAAGTAAATTAATTAAATTGAACATGTACTCTAGCCGTAGTAGTTAAGGTTTCAGAGAAAAATTTAAGAAACGGAAATCAAATTAAATATACGTAACTTAATATTAAGAATATCTTTAATAAATGATCATATACGAGGATTCAAATAGATTAAGAAGTAACGAAAGAAAGTTGTCATAATCGTAGCTAAGTAATTGTGAATCTGAGCCTACCTTATTAGAAAGTAGGCGTGACAATAATATGTATTTTCATATATTTTATAAAGGTGTGTCTACTTTTCTGACACGTCAACCTCAACCATCAAAGAAATATTATTATGGTCGGCCACAATACTATGTAACTACTCTGTAGCTCAACGTTTTACTGAAACATGCTATTGGAAATATGCGTTTTGCGTTAGAGGAGCCCTTACAGAGACACCGATTTTCGATACCCTAACACGGCTCAATGCAAAACACGTATATGACAGTATTTTTCTTAATCTTCATGTCTATCATTAACCGTTTTGTCAGTCCACTTTTGGACAAGGCTCTCTTCTCAGAATGAGGAGGGTTAAGTTTATAATTACCATGCTGGCTGAGAGTGGTTTGCTAGATTCAACACTAGTGACTCTTTCAATTGTTTGACTTTCTTTAGAACTATAACGATTAATCATAATTCAGAGTATTGGTTCAATTTTTTTGTGATTCATACCTACTAAAATTAAATTTGTTAAGTACACAGGAATCACCAAACGGTTATGACAGCTATCATAATTTTTGAATTATTTTCATTACGGTGTATAATCCAATATGTTTCGTACATATTTCTTCATGTACGAATTCCGTGGCCATGAAAACGACTGTATTTCATTAACAAATTCTGCATGCCGAGGACGAATGTACTCGTAAGTTATCTAAAACACAATTTATATTCTATGGTGCTAAGTATGTACGCCGTGATTTCTTAAAAGCACAACAAAATAAATAATTCATGTTCCGCAGTAAGTACGATGATACATCACGGTCAAAAATATATAGCTTCATATTATTATTGAGTTGTGATAATGAGATGTGAATAATTACTGTCGAAAATTCGATTAATGAAGTAACTAACAGAAATAATTGGAATAGTAATAAAATAAATATCTGACTGAAAAATTGAATTTAATATATAATTTTCATGGGCATTTGCTATGTAAACTACACTTATATAGTACTTATTCTTCATCAAACGTGTTACTGAACTATCACATAGTAAATTACAAGACAAGTTTTCATTACGTTATATACCTGCCCTTCTGTCTATTGTCAGGACAGTCCTAAGAAGCTATGAAGGCTGGTACCTTTACTCAAAACGATAAGAAAATATGAATAATGTCGTGTCCTAGTCACAGGTGTGACGTAACAGGTGGGTTCGTATATAACACCCGGCGTGTATGGTAGTCCGCCATTTTAGTTCAGCCACCTTCAGAGCTAGTTTCGTAACGTTTACAAAAACTCTAACTTAATTATCGTCTAATTAGTGTTGCAAAAGATCTGAAATCTTCCAAAAATATTCTTGAAATTGACACCTAAGTTGCGCATATTATCAAAACCGACTTTGTTAACTTATTATTAGAGTGTCTCAACTGACTAGTGGCATGTCAAATTTGAGCGGGAAATTATTATCGGAAAATTTGTAGATCGGGTTAGTTTTGAAGCATTATTATTGGATGATACATATAATCTTCCCATTGTTGTAAATTGCGTTTGTTGGCGTGTGATTGGTCACATGACGTTTGAACAAGGCGTCTATCGTAATGAAGTAACGAGATAAGCATGTGATTCAAAATGGCTGAACATTTTCCAAGGGAAATTTTCTAGAGGAAGTGATCTTTGGTGAATGAGGTAAGACGTACATTTTATTACATTTTTATTACTTTCATACTAACGGTACATAAAATCACCATAAATAATAAATTCAGTTATTATTTTTAGCGAATTTAATGAGATGGAATCATTACATATGGTAATTTTGACCTTATAGTTGCATTATGTATTTTGTTCTTATGAAACGTGACTGAAGCGTAATAAAAATATTTGGGACTATATTTTATTTCTATTTTAATGATAAAAATCGATTTTATTTAGTCATTAATACGTGGGTACTCTGCCGAGTTTTATCTATTATTTCAGATGAAAGAGTAATTTTGAAGTTAATTAACTATGTTAATACTTAATTAATTAATGATAGAAAAGTAGGTTATATGCTAAATTTAGTTCATTTTTACGACTCTGCTTACATTTTTGTATACGTAAATGAGAGTTGTCTGAAAAATTACTATATGAGTTGAATTCAATCTCAGTCCTGGGCAAAATCAGCTCTATGAGAAAAATGGGGCGAGCTGGGGCGTGTTTCAACAGTTTCGTGAGTAGACTTCGGTAAGATTTTAACTGTACTAGACGTTTTGTTCTGCAATTATCTATTTAGTAATTTGTATTTTGTTACTTTTTGATAATCTATTTTTCAAATTATTGACAATATACTCGTATGTAGGAAGTGCCATGTAGACATATTATATGTAATCATTCTCAAAATTCGTATAAAAGGCATTTCTTGAAAAAGTTTGTGAAAGATTTCATCGCTAATAACGTACCAATAAATAGAAGATTGATATTTTAAGACTAATTACGACGCATACTGAGTAGGTTACTTTGAAGTGTTTAAAATAAAACAAATAGTTGTACATGAATAGCAATGGCTGGCTATATACCTACGCTGTGCAGCTGTAAATTATAAAAAGTAATCCTTAATTACAAGCATCGTAAGCAACATAATTACGCGCGTATCAAAGTCTTCAACAAACATTTGCACAAGAAATGCCTAGCCCGGGTCACATTGGTACAAAGCAAATAAAAACCCATATCTAAGATTACCGCAGTAAACTCCGCTGATAATGCTATCATAAATGGGACAGCGCTCTATTTATTTAGTATAAGTTAAATTACTATGGTTATTACATGCGGCTGCGTCGGAGATCGTTTTAATGGCTCACAAGTTGCCTATGCTGCTAAAGATTATTTATCTTCGACCATTATCATGTCTCATTCCCTTCATTTATGAGTGCAACGACAGATTTAAGTGGACGTCAATTGATCAAAGAAAAAACTTAATCTTGCAGATGTTTCTCTTCAAATATTAAGCTTAGGTAATATTAATAATGTACCATTACCATAAAATTAGGTTATAAGCAAATTTTAGATTTAGTAGCAACTATAAATGCTGCTGCATTATGATTGATGAGAAATATGGTTTAAATGTGCGCAATCTGTCGGGTGCCAGGACCGCACTCTCATCCCCTCAGATAACGTTGTGAGGAGAACGAGGATATTTGCGTGGGTTCCATTTGGCGCCAATAATGAAATACATGTGCAAATAACCGAAGATGTATATGTCCTCGGCTGCGCAACTCAAAAACTGTGTCGAGGAGTCTTCGTTTTGTATAACAATAAGTTGTTTTGTAACAATAAGCGTCGGTTTACATTCCTATAACAATTGGTTTTGCACACGTTTGGACATCTTCGGTGCAAAATAACTTCATAGAGTTGTAGGATTTTCACATTTCAGACTCGATCATAGCTTGATACGGCAATTACTTGATTATATTTGACTTGATTTTTATCTGATTAAGTAAACCACTCAAAATTTATTTCTTATACGTCATAGCATAACATATAAGACAAACTAACTGTACCGGACACTAAAAGATTTTTAAGATCTAGGAACATTGGCTGGTAGCATCGGCTTTTCTTTGGATATATGTTTTTGTCAAATATCGAATCAGAATATAGAAGCACAGTAGTAATATCTCGTAGTCTCAGAATATTTGCCTGTATGACTCGTGGCAAGTTCTGGCAGACGTTTGTTCCCTATGCGCACTTACTTTTGTTCACCGCGGACAAGTTTTTAATGTTCACATTCCTTAAAATTACTTGTGAGTGGCAATTTGAAAATAGAATTGTATTTAGCACACTTTTATTTTTTATATCCATCGAATACCCTTCTTTTGTCTAATGTGACAACCAAGCATCTTCAAACTAAGTTAAATCTAAATTTCCAAGTATCAAAAAGTTTTCTTTTATCTCGCACTTGGGCAACGTGTTAGACTATGGCTTCAATCCTTCCCACGAAACCCGTATCCAACATTGGAACGATAGAAGAGTTAATGACGATTACAATATGAGGAAAAATTCTGGTTACAATTTCGAAAACTGTCATCGGTCAGGTACACGCTCGGATATGCGCAACGGCATAACTATGATTAGATAAAGTGATACGTAATTGTAGATACTTAGAATCCCAGATATACGTATACACTTATGGAAATTTGTTTCGGAAAGTTGGAAATGTATGTAACGATTTATGCGAAGATATCACTCATTACAGTACCTACACACGAAACTTTGCACCACTGTATATAAAAAGTTTTTGTATGCTTTATTACTATCTGGTCTGGTGAATTGTCTTAAGAGTCTTTTTTTCTAAGGCCATATACATATTTCACTGTCCATTGTTGGCAATTGCTTCATTACATTAAATTTTATTTTCTTTACGTAAGCTTCGCTTATTTCATACCTGTTATTAACATTTCTCTTGTTTCGATTACTTGGATTACTTAAATCACTTTTGCCATATGTAGGTACACACTTTTACCATATGTATATAGCTGTATTTATTACCAATTGTTATACGTTATTTATAAATATAATATATATTGTTGTTATTATACGTTAGGTACCTAATATCATATGTGTAGTAATTTAATATAACGAAGTCTTCGCTTCGGCCTCACTGCGATCGGTGGAACTTTTAATAGGATTCTAAATATTTCTGTACTACAGACTCTCAAGCTAGTCGATCTATCCTGAAACAACATACCTGAATTAACCCAGTTCCCACTTTAATTAGACACTTACAAATTATTACAATGATATTGGTATATGAGTTTGGTCGTCTTTAATATAATTTTGGTCGCGCCGCTGACAAAATTTCAAAAGACCTCCCTGCAGCATATTTTCAAACTCAGCAAACACAAACTATATAAGACTTTAAGTTCTTTGTCTGTCCGTATTAGAGGTCATTATATGCTGTACCAGCTGAATAAATATTGAGGTACGGCTGGTGTACAAGGACGGGCGGCGTTGTGTAACGAGACTTGAAATGACAAATAAATTGCTGCTTGAAACGACAAATTAACTGCTGCAAAACAGCAGGGATATCGAACCTAATATCATGAGATATTTCTAATCGAAAGCTTATATTCATGAATCGATTTTTAAAATAAATATTTTGTAATCGTTTTTGGGGGTAGATTTTCTGCGTTCGTTATAAAGTAGTCAAAAAATTATGCATTTATAGAAGCATAATAATGTCATTTAATTCTTTATTCTGGGTCATCTGGCATATTATGTAACTTTTACCTATTTTAACAATATGCCGCTGCATTTTAGCAACATGACGACCCATTGTCAAAATTCTAGTATTTTTATTCTGCATTATGCTACTAGTATTTATGTACCATGTTTATAAAACGTCTATAGCAGGATTCACTATGCATGTGGCGCCATCTGTTTACTGGATCACGACATGACTGTACTATGACAACAATAATTGTTAAATGGTAATTTGCTATAATTGTAAGTAACTTGACGAATAAAGTTTTAGTGTTGTTCAATGATACACAGCGTGACAACAATACTGTAAGGGAACACGACTTTACAACAATGTAGCTATCTTTTGCACTCGCTTCGGTTTTACAGTCTGTTGTGTCACGCACTCGCGTAGACATTGTTGTGGAAATTAAAACGAACTACCCACTTCTTAAATAGATATGAATGTAATGGGACTAATAGACTTATATATGTATATAAGTTGGTATTTGGTATAAGCATAGCTTACACATATTTATTGATTTCGTGTGCGTGTTCTGTAGAAGGTTAGGATTTTTTTTAATGAATGTTGTTTCCTACGTAAGCCGCCTATACTTATCGTAGAGCTTAGAAATTTGCTTGGGAAATTAAATTGAATTGGAGTGCTTGGAAATTCATAACAGTAATTAATTACAAAATAGCACAAACAACATTGAAACTAATTTATAGTTAAACGAACACTGTACGTTCTTAAGTTAAACTTAAACCAATATTAAACAACGCCATGACAATGTGCGACCACTAGCACGATTTTAATAACAGAATTGTCACATGCATTAGAAACTTAGAAACTGTTCTATTCAAACGCAAATGCGACAAACTTGTGCCGTCCTTACAAATTGTTCTTCGTCTCCATTTGCATGTTCTTTGTTCCTATTGTGTTCTAACTGTTTGTTATTTAAGTTGGTAATATGTTTCGTTATGTGATGCAAGTAACCTATATTGAGGTGGTATGCAGCCGTGACTACTGATTCTTTTACGGGGTATTCTTTAGTAATAGGTAGGTACGGCCAATTTAGCTTGGCCTACTGTATGGATGTTTTCTTAATGATCCATGTTTTGGAAACTCGATATGGCCAGGTCTGTGCAAACTATTAAGTTTAAGTCATGAGAAATGACAAATACAATATTTTTTTTAAAACACTGAAGATTAGCAATAACAATTTGGAGAAATATATGAAAGAGGAGCAATTTAAATTATTATCAAGTAAAAATCAAGTAAAAATACTTACACTTGATCAGAAGATCAAGTGTAACAAATTTTAAATCTTCGTAGAACTCTGACTGCACTACGAAAAACGAAGGTGACTGATTAATGTCGAACAAGAACATCAGCTTTGTAATAAAATACATTAATTATGACTGTTCTCGCAATTTGTTTTTGAAACATTTGAAAATCTTATATCGATCGGTACATTACGACGTAGATGTCAAAAGGTATGACATGTAGTGGGTTGACCAACGTACGACCAATACAATGCTCTGTCAATATTACATGTACAGCAGTGAGGTGAGCTTCCCAATTATCGAGCGGCAGCTAAACGTGAGAACTGGGCGCTCACGAATCGCTTCTAATTTGATTGTCGGCCGCGCCAAGGTGAAGAGAACCGTTAGTTCTACATTTCAGACATCTAGGGCTCGCCCGAGGGACTGCTCGTTTATTTTTATTATCAATATAAACCATGTAATGCTCTACATGTAATAAAAATGAGGACTTAATAGTAAAAGGGAACCCGAAAAGTTCCAATGAGTTAAATATTCTCCTTTTTGTATTCAACTTTAATTGCAAACCTATACAGTAGCAAATAATAACATTAGGTATTGGAAACGCATATCCAATGTTTTCTTTTGCTTCAAAATTAAAAATACTGGAATATACACAATAATAGGTGCTATACTATTATTGACACTGGCATTATATGTTTTATTATATTTAATTATAAAAAACCCTTGTAATTTCCGAAGTTGCAGAAAAAAAACCAAATACGAACAGAGTCACGGGCGTACGACTAGTTACTATTCGTAGCTATGTACCTATTTCAAGCGAGCCACCATACATAAATGACTACGTCATTTTCAGTATGAGCACAACAGAGACACACAACAACTGAGACAATTGAAAATAAATCATGTAATAACTCAACACACATATTACAAGCTTACAAAGACATGCTTTTTCAATTTATGCATAATAATGTGATATTTTATTGGCGCCGACTTGAAATGTTCTGTCAAAGACAATAAAGTGATTTTTTACGATTCGCACGGATGGACATCGCTTTGAGTTTCATACCTTGAATTTTACTAAAACAATCTATTGAATCTTGTGACTTGGACCACCATGCTGGACTATGGTTCAGACCTATCGCTGCAACTCCTGTCCAAGAAAAAGGTGTATCCAATTTTCTGATAAGCTGATCAGCCTGACCAGATTCTTTGATTCCACGTAACACAAGGACAAATCAAGAATCGTGTCCACGCATTTGCAATCTACGGCGTAAATAACGTGAGTCATTGAACATAGTTAACTTTAATTTGAGAGCTTACTGCAACTCCTTATTTACAATACTCTGTAAGTTTCTAGACTTAATAGTTATGTAAGTTATAAATTGCAAAGTCATGATTGATGCCATTATCGCGGCCCTCCTCTCAGAATCATCATCATCAGCGTTTTGGTTCCATTGTTGGAGCCGGTCTCCTTTCAGAACGAGAAGGGTTTAAATGTCTATGGTCACAGTATTCAAAACACCGGGAATACAGAGAGAGCAATCGGCTTGTAATTGCGAATAGTTATGCGGATAAATTAGTGTGTTACGCTTTACGCCAGGTCCTTCACGGAGTGGGGAGAGGGGAACACGTGCCGTGATTCTTCCACATTCATAGCTCTCTTCATACATGTACGCCGGTTTCGAACATTTAAGCAAATGTCATATTCATTTCATCGTAACATCCAGCAGTGATAATAAGTAACAAAGTGACATTTGACCAGTTGACACCTACTGGGTTACACAAAACGAAATTATCACTTACTTGCCTGCAATACGCAACTGAAGTAACATGACCAATATGGTATATTTGTTTATAGAAAAACGATTTTAGACATAACGTGACGGAAACGATTCGATTGCGATTGTACTACGACTTGGAGAATCTTAATATGTGACAATTATATGGATTAAAATATTTTTGGTTGGCTTAAGTATTTATAAATGTGGAGTGTAACATATACAATAGTAATGTTATTAAAGTATTGTGTACAATAGAATGCAACGTAACATCACACCTCTATCTCTTCGAAGGGGTAGCCAATGGAGTGCAATCCCACGTTTCACCAGTCAACAATAGAATAAAAAGTAATAAATATTCAAATTTATATATTTTGTGACAGTTATGTAGAAGTGCAACGCTATGCTGATTGTAATGTTAACACTGTATAGAACCAACTATTATAGACTATACTCTTAACAGTGACATATCCTTGCATGATAAATGTTAATAAGACAAGAATTACTGCAGTTTTGTTACCAGTTATTAATAATTAACCGACAGCCCTATTAACAAGTGGTACTGACGAAATAACAGACATTAATAATTATCTTATTCTTATAGTTCTGGTACAGATACGAGGCAGTTTATATATACCATAGCCAATAGCGGCCTGAGTTTTCTCTTCTGTCTGCTATTTGTAGGCCTTTTACTGAAAATCTGCAGGCTGTTGGAGATGTCGAAGTTCAAAGTGATTAATCACGTGTATTCAACAAGGTAATATCAAGATTGCTCAGCATTCAGATGGGTTGTCGCTAGCAATAAAGTTTCCATGCCTTGATAAGAGAGATAGGTAAGCACTTTGTCCCGTTCGTTATCTTCAGATAGCGGTCGTTATACCTGTAGGGTGGTTTTTGAGAAATTCCGATAAACAGGTTCGTTGCTAACCTGTTACTTTATCAATGCATTTCTAGATATGATTAGTTTGTGTTGGAGATTTGTTTCTCTTTATAGTATCAGCAATTCGGATTGATGGAACAGTAGAGACTGACGATATTTCCTCACGATTGGTGTTTGCTAAAATAACCTAACATTAAATTTCCTTATCTTCCAGACAGCAGAAAGAAGCGCCTATAATCTGTTAATGAAGAGAGCTATCCGTCGACAGTATTGATAGTAAACACTGTCATGGAGTTGCTCTCTTTATGAACGGATGCTGGCTCTACTTAAGATGGGCAAACAGAAGAAACAAGAAACGGGCGGGAAAATACCACAGATTTAAGAAAAACGAAGAACTAATAAGAAGAAAAGGAAAACTGAATAGAACTTAGACTAATGCTTAAATCGACGACTGATTATATAGGCATACACGACTTTTAAACAACTGGTCCGATTTGGATAATCGCTTTGTTCTTTTTAGTTCACACACACGGTCGTCTGTTTTTATGTCCTAAACGGATCCTGTTTAGGTACCTAAGCAGACAGTTGCTAAACTACAAATTTCTAAGTAGTACCTACTTACTTATATCTACATATATAGTTAAATATTAGGGTTTATCATACAAAAGTTTTTTCGGTTGGATTAATAACGGTTTTTTGGGCTATGGTCTATTGCCAAAGTAGTGCGTCAACAATTCCTCATGAATAAACGCAATAGGTAATATTTTCACGAATCATTCAACAGTCATCCCATGAACATAAAAATAATAATCCTACAAAAAAAATTTTCAAGCGTAGAATATTATTGCTCAAAATCCTTTGCCACGTGAAAAAATTGTAGTTAAAATTCACTATCAGATCACGATAAAAAGCGTTTTTATCAGTAACCACAATAACATCTTGGATCTTTAAACAGTTCCTGTAACGCTGTATTTGTGTGAGCAAACATGCAACTTGTCTAAATACTTATTGAAATATTTGTGCGCGTGTAACGCTATTTGGCTTGCCGCGATAGCGTCAATCAAGTTAATTATCATCATGACACGGTTTGCCTTTATCTGAATCATCTTCTTAAGATGATACCATTTATGATGTTTAGGCACTACGTCTTCACTTAGAACTTTAATTATAACTATATCTATTTCTATGGTTTACCGAAATTATTTAACACCTATCGAGGTGTTAAATAATTTCACATAATAGGTATTACACATGCAAATTTATTAGAACTGTTTTCCAAATTATTTCAGTGACAATTCCTTTGCTGTACAAAATCCAAATTAAGGTAATCTTAATTTAGGTCTAGGTATGTACATCATCTTAAACATTTATAAGTTACATCTTAAACATTTTATAAGCCTACATTTTATAAGTTGCTGTGTTACCAATATCTGAGTGACTGCGTCGGGTTCGTAAAGAAGCCAGTTCATCGAAATGTTGAATATATTAAACGTAACAACTTGGAGTGTATTACTTTTATTTAAATTTAATTTGTGTTTTCTATCGTTTATTGTAAAAGAAGATAGTGAATAGGAACTTTCTAGATAAAGGTGCTACATCGGAAGCTACGCCTCGCTCACGATCAGATATGATTGGAGTCATTGCTATGATGTAAATATTTTCGGCATGGAGGTACCTTAAAATTATATTATCTCAAAATAAAATCCTCTCAAAAATTTTCCTCGCCATCCTAATGATCTAATTGTTTCTTATCAGATCTTCCATCAACATGTGTGAACAGCTTAAAGAACACACATTGCCTAACAGCAAATATCTTAGTGTACCTTCTCTTATCGCGCGATAACGAGATCTCCGAGGCTTTTGATAAGCTGATAGGGGAATAGGAACGTGTGATGTTTTTATATAGTGAAGGAAAATTTTATACCGGATTTAGTATAGATCTAACAATAATTAATTGGTAGAAAGTGATATCTGTATATCTTTCGTAGCTATTATGGAGTTTTGCAAAGTTAAATCGAAATCGACCCAATATTGTATGTATCAACGTTAATGAAACAAGTGTTTTAATTGATTTATATCGGATAATAAAATATATTTATTCCGTATCCTCAACACTGCCGAACTGAAACCGTCAAGCCTAACAACTTGGAGTTGGTCGACCGTGTAATTTTTGTATTGTTGGAGCGCAAAAAGTAACTGTTCTTTAAATTACTTATCTTCAAATTACTTCTAATTTCGTAATGAAGTTACCAGTGCGACACATAATGTTAAATCAAGTTGTTACTACTACCTACTTGCTGTTATTAGTTTTTAACATCAACATGTAGATTCGTTTTAAAAACAAAAATAATATTTTTAATAATTATTTAATAAAATCAAATGTAGGTAGGTACACTACAAGAGCGAAGTGACAGACAGAAAGCTAATTGATAATAAATCACTGGAAGTGATCGATGCAAGATTAATACTTAGTAAGAGTTGATTTCTCATCAATGATATTGCAACTAGGTAGATCTGTAATGGATAAGCAGCGCCCTTGTTGATAATATTTTGCATGTTTTTTACATATTTGTTTTGCATAATTTGTTCACCGTGCACAAAATTATAACATTAATAAATAAATGAAGACGTACTTTGGACGAATTACTACATTATAATATTAATTTGGTTTCAAAAAAGAACACATAATGTTTGGTCGCTTACATTATTAAATGCAAATCCTTTTAACTATATGGATAATGTTAAAACAAGAAGTACCTAGTAATGAGATTTAAGCACTCAGGATGCATGCTCTAAATTATGTGCCGGCTCAACTCACGTATATTATATAACTCTGTATGTATTTATTTGGTCGTTATACAGTTATATCACGTACGTACGTACAGATGTACATATATACTCACAAAACGTTTTATAGTGGATTATGGTTTATTCAGATGTTATCATTAATATATAGATGTGTACTCGTATATGTTTTATCGGTGTGTGTTTCAAACGCAGGGGGAGTTGGAGATGCAATTTATATTTAAATATACATAATATGTCGACACTTCAGCATCAATTATTTTATCTACCCATCACCTTTCCACTTTTAGACAGGGGTCTGATCACAAAAAACGAGAACGATTATAAGTATGTACCTAAAATCACGCCAGTAACCCTCGAAGAGATAGGCAGAGGAGTGCAGAGCACTCCCAGCTATCACTAGTTACGTTTACCTTCTGCTTTGATATAGGATACCAGCATATTGTTCTACACCGGGCACAAATCCAGACTCCGTGCCCTTACTAGGAATTACAGGTTAGAAAAACTAAATAGCGCCGGATACGGTGATCGAATCCAGGACCTCTCGATTAGTAGTCGCACTTGCAATCACTCCGCTATAAATTTAACAATTAATACAATTCCTTAAGCACGATATTATATGTTGTTTTATTTATCTCCAATCATTTTTATGTATATACTATATACTTACACTATTTAATAAGATGTTCGAATAGCACCATCAAGTTAGCTAGTTTCGAGTTTTCATTAAACTCTACAATCCTTGCGAGAAAACTTGAGACCTGTGTGATATATGTCTATTCCTTTAAAACATAGTAACATGCTTGCATTTCGTCGATAGGAGACACAGAAGAGTGTACTAGTACTCCCACTTTTTGTCAGTTATGTTATTGGTCCCAAGTAATAGAGGGCAAGTCTGCCATACACCGAGACCAAATCTGGACTCCGAGGAATTCCAAGGTAAAAACGCTCAATAAAAACCTGTTCGATATTTAAAAATCGTCTTATTTCAATTTAAATAGTTGTCAAAATATTGTTATCAACCATTTCTTAATGTATTAAAAAGCTGATAATAAGTTTTGTTGTGCACTGTACAAACGCCGCTGTGACGTCATTACGCAGGTCTCGGCTTATCTTACACGCGTACTACAGTGCCAATATTATATTTATCTTAAACCCCAAATCTTTATTAATTATCAAACGTGCTGATCATTGATACCAGACACGTAATAACATAACGTCACTACTGTATCTCCCCGAAGAGATAGGCATAGAAGTGTCGTACACCAGCGCGATTCACCAGGTATGGGCTACATGAGCCTATTGCCATACATCCGGCATAAATCCAGACGCCGAGTTACGGAATTTCCAGTTAGAAAAATTATATAGTACCCGACATGAGGATAGAACCTCTCGATCGCCAGTTGCATTTGCAAATCCTCCATCAACGAGAACAGTTGACGAAATTGATACCACAGACTTACAATGTTTAATCAATGCAGGTGCCCCAGCGAAGCGTATGACGTCTTCCAACTATTTGAAGTAACGATATAGGTACGCGAAGTGACTTGTAACGGTTTTATAACAAGAGCTGATGATGGAGCCTGATGATATGCTATTTAGGGAGCCCTATGTCTCGCAGTGGACAGAAAGAGTCTAATGATGATGATGAAGTGGCATAGTGCACTTCATAGTGGCATAGTGCATCGTTTTTTCCTTCAGAGGACTAGGCCTCGGATCCTTCAAATAATACGTCGATAATCGCGATATACTTATCAATATTATCAATTTGATAATGCCTAGCCATTGATAAGCGACAATTTATTTTTAAATCAGTGTGAATCTTAAGTCACAATGACCGCGAGGCAGTTGTTGTTTATTTGTTTTATAACGTGTTTATATTGTGTTAATTCTGCTCATATTCTATTGTGCGAGGAAGGATTCTGTGAGGTGAGTTGCTGGAAACGTGTCACATTCCAAATTCGAATTTAATTTACTAACCTTGATAATTTCAATAAACAAATATATTGCTCATATTAAAATATTAGTCATCGATACAAGAAGTTCTTTATGAGAAGGGCATTCTTTACGTTTAACTTTAACAGAAATTAGCTTAGCATCCATCAGATGCACAAAATCGAAGTTTGTATCATCGAAACAAGTAATTTTAGAATTATATCTAGTAGTTGCCTACTTCTGTTAGACATTACCATAAAAATATTTAATGTTCAACAGGAGTTAACTGAGCTTTTAATAATATGTTCTTGATTGTCAGGATAGAGATACATATTTGGCACCTCCTTGGTGCTTTGTGCCTACCCCATAAGCTATATGGCATGACGATATAATAAGAAAATAGGAGTTAGTCAAAAGTAATATCTGTTACCAGGCATTTAAACTCGATCCAGGGTGCACTGCACCAACTGAAGAGTGCGCAATAAACAATGCCACCCATACGGGCCGGTGGCAGCTATCTCCAACCACCTGTAACTGCTGTTCGTTCTGTTTGCCGTTCTTTGGTATGTTCTACATTTTTGCTAGAATGTTCTAAACATTAGATCATTCTAATTATAATTTAATAGGTATTTAATAGAAATTACTCATGTAATGTAGGTATTCATGTAGAGTATCCAATATTATCAATGTGACTTGTAGATGCACATTTGTGCCCATTCAACAATGAAGCAGTGATAGCTTAGAGGTTTAGAATTTAGCTTCACTCCAGGTGTTCTGGGTTCAAACACTGTCGCATAAAGGTCTAGAAAAAAAGGGAAGTTTTAAGATTAAGTAGTATTTGCTAGGACGTTGAAGAAAAATATCGTAAGGAACCCTGCAGACTTTACATTTCTCGATAAAGTTTTCTAAGGTGTGTTGTGAACCCTGCCAACCCGTACTTAGCCAGCGTGACAGATTATGCTCTTCTGATTCTAAGACGAGGCCGATATCCAATGGTGGAACAATTAATAGCTTGATGACGATGACTTGGTGTTATCAGAACTTATTAATTTTTTTAAAGCACCTACATATCATACACGTTACTTTCTTCGCACATTGCAAGTCCAATGCAGAATTTTTGTTCCTGCAATTACGGGTGAACACACATACTCGTATACATTTAATAGTGTAATTGATTACCGACCTGTATTAAAATCCTCCTCTGTACTAAAATTTTTATAGCTCTTTTTGTTATTCACAATTAATTGAAAAAGCTTGTAAAACAAGTGCAAATGGCAGAATTCAAAGAGATAAGGTATACGACAACAGTGCTTTTATTAGACGCATGTACATATGTATCTTGTATTCGATGAAGAAAGAAGAAAAAAACATACATATTTTTAAAATTGATAATTTAAGAAACAAGATGGAAATTTATAATCTATGCCCACAACATTGGCAATAGCTGTTTTTAATTATTTCAATTTTAATTACAGGCCGAGACGACCACTGCAGCGCGGGTGGACCTGGCTTGGGTACAACGGTCGGCCGGTGTGGACACGGATTAACTTGTCAGCATGACACACTGCGGTGTGTTAGAAGTGAGTCGCTTTTGTCAGATATTGTAGATTACTCTGTTAAACTTTTACTGTTGCTGATTTCTGAGTCGTTGTAGGTTTGATTTTCCGGATAAACATTTTTTTATTTTTGTTTTTAGTGTCGTCAAAGTGCCATACAGCACAAGACGATTACGATACACGGCATGTGAATGGGCAGACTGGTGCACTAGAGCAACGACCATACTGCGACGGCAAGGGGCGGTATTCGGCGTTTGACTGCGTGCCCGCGCACACGTGAGTTAACATACACGTGATCTGAAAACTTACAAGATGGTTCTTCATGTTCCATTTTTAAAATGACATTCGACATTTAAAATTACCGTTCGGCGTGATTTTTCTTAGCGACTTGTAATTTTTTGAAACAAATTGTCTGATTATTTTTAATTATAATCATATATTAAATTTATTTGCAACAGTCACTAATAAGTTGAAAATGTTGCAAATATCATCACAATAATACGTATTTTGATTTATTGTGCTATTAAACTGCCTCGTTGGCCGACTGGTTGCGAGCGGGACTGCCGATCGAGAGTTCCTGGGTTCAAATTCCGGATCGAGTGCTTAATAGCACTTTACACTTTTTCTAATTTAGAATTTCTAGTAGTGACTCGGGGTCAGGAATTGCACCTAGTGTATGGCAATAGGCTTACCACCTATTTCATGGGACTTAAACGAAACTGGTGAAATGTCAGAGTGTATTACACTCCTCTGCCTACCCCTTCTGGGAGTACAGTTGTTATGTTATGTAAAATGACTATGAAAAAATTTACCATGAATAGCGGCAGGCAACGAAAGCTGTTGTATTTTAGTGGGCTGCTTAAAACCTAACTCGGCCAAAGCTTTCAATATTTCCTCCGGCAATTTAAATTCCGCCCAGGTCAGCATATCTTCTGGAGTCAAATTTGTAACAGTTTCAGAGATATTTTCACCTAATTTGTGTCTAGATTTGCCTTTTGACTTTGTTGTATCTTCTGTGTCTAGATTTATGTTTTTATCTGTGGTTTGCGGTTCCAATTTCAAATTTGTTCCTTTTTTATTTTTAATGGTTTTCTTGCTTTCTTTTATTTTATTTTTTGATTTTATTTCATCATTTTCACTATCCTGTTGCAATGTATTCGTTAACGATGGTGTGACAATGTTGCAACATTCAACAATAAAACCATTACTCAGTTTCTGCTTTTTGTTTGGAACAGTTTCCTGAGACTGAACATCTTTAGCATTCTTACGTTTGTTTCCTTGTTTCTTCTGGAAATAATAGTAGCGATTATAAAGCAATTAATTTGCCAGGTATACGGCAATAGGCTCACCACCTATTCCATGGGGATAAGCTTAACTGGTGAAATGTGGGATTGTACTACACTCCCTTGCCTACTCCTTCGGGGATTACAGGTGTGATTTTATTTTATTTTATTTATTGATTGCACCAACAAGGTACAGACTAAACATTCACAAAATATTATCACAATTTAAGGCCAAGTGTTACCTCAATTATAGGTACATACATCATGCTTCATTAAGAGAAAGTGCATCAGATGCAGTGATGTTACTTTTTTCTTATAGATAACCACAGAAGTTTATTTAACCAGTAGACTTATAAACAAAATATAGACTGTGAATAAACAAATCTGTTTCATTAATAATTGAGATCGAAGTTGCTAAATGGACTTAATAAATTAACGATTGCATTTTCATCTAAATAATTAAATTAACTACTAAACCACTCCATAATCTGTATCAATTGTCGATGTGTGGCATGGTTAAGGTCGAAATATTTTATAGCAAATTGAGGGCATGAATCAGTGTTACACTAAGCATATATATGTCAATGATTACGATTGTACACAAAAATATTATACTAGCTACAATTTGAATATTACGCCTTAGACATTTTTGTATAAAATAAAAGAGGGTACCCTTGATATGTTTCTTTTAGATTCCTTATTTAAACCATAATCGGTACATTCTTCTAAGCCAACGAATCCCTGCATTTGATCCATGGTTATTGGGAATCCATCCAGAGAAACCGACTTCCATCTTAACGTTTCCTTCTTGGTAGACATTATTATATTTATTTAATTGCTCTACAAAATTCTTACGAACTTTATTAACCTCAAACGGTTAAACAAATCGGTACGATTGTAGTTGTGAACGTGATTTTGACAGTGACATTTGACAATAAACATACCATCTAAAAACATATTAATAAAAAAATGGAAACATATTCCATTCGAATGAACTATGCATATTTAGCTTTTCCAAAATAAGTGCAACTTTAAACTATATCGAACATATTGCTAAACTAGGACTGTAATACCGTGCACGTATTAGGAAGTCTTGTACCTTAGGAATAGTCCTAGTGCATAGGTACTCACTATTTCTAAACAAAGAATGCAATAGTGATGTCATATCGAAAAATAACTTTCAAGCTGCAAACATGAATTTTATATTTTTTTATACATCATTTGCTAAATAATCGAATTACAGTATCCTAATAGAGGTACACTTCATAAATACCTATATAATCTGCAAATATATTTATTGTGACTTTCACAGTAAAAAATCTATGCTTACTTTTTGACAGAAGAAAAAAATTACTAGCACGCTGCCGCCACAACCATAGATAAAAGGAGGGAGGAAGTTTGTGAGTGATCGATTTTACACCGGTCCCGTAAAAACTTCTCAACGGCATTTCTCTTTGTTTGCTCGTACGCGCGTGCAAAATATCAAAACACTAATAACAAGATCGCGTCGTGTGTGAAAAATGGCGAACACGTTTCGCGGGGTGACGGTTTCTGCCGTCAACAATGACGGTGCTCTAACACCGCGCTTCAATTTTCCTACAAACGTAAACGTGGATTATGACCCGCAGGGGCTGAGTGTTAAAGTGATACGTGCTGATCCCGTTCTAGCTCAGGAGTTGCTTGAATTTCCCGTCCACAATCAAACTGAGTGTTCGCCAGTCGCTGGACAGTCTTACATCTTCACGATAGACAATGAAACATTATTTTTCAAGTTCGCGTCCAGTGTGGACTGTCAGAATTTCCATTTGCTGGTCAGTAAAGTTAAGGCAGGTCGGTCGTCGTCAGTGTTCACCGTTCGAACAGAGGACTCGTCGGCAATGCAATATTTTCAGTTCTACGGTTACTTGAGTCAACAGCAAAACATGATGCAGGACTACGTGAGGACGAGCACGTATCAACGCGCGATATTGTCGAATGTGAACGATTTCAAGAACAAAGTGGTGTTAGACGTGGGCGCTGGTTCAGGTATTCTGTCATTCTTTGCCGCTCAAGCGGGTGCGCGTAAAGTGTACGCTGTAGAAGCTAGTAACATGGCCCATCACGCGCAAGCGTTGGTCCGGGCGAACGGTCTTCACGACCGCATCACGGTTGTGGCGGGAAAAATCGAGGAAATCGAACTGCCGGAGGCCGTCGACGTGATCATTTCCGAACCCATGGGCTATATGCTGTACAATGAACGAATGTTAGAGACGTACCTACACGCGAAAAAGTGGTTAAAGACGAACGGCAATATGTTTCCTACGCGAGGCGATTTACACATAGCTCCCTTCACAGACGATGCTCTATTCATGGAACAGTATAACAAAGCGAACTTTTGGTATCAGACTTGTTTCCATGGTGTTGACCTGAGCGCCTTACGTACGGCGGCAATGAAGGAATATTTTAGGCAGCCTATCGTGGACACATTTGATGTCCGTATCTGTATGGCGAGATCAGTGAGGCATGTTGTAGATTTTTTGAACGCAAATGAGACTGATCTTCACCGTATCGAAGTGCCATTCAGGTTTGAGCTGGCGCAGTCTGGCACATGCCACGGCTTGGCGTTTTGGTTCGATGTGCTCTTTGCGGGCAGCACACAGCACATATGGTTGTCTACTGCGCCAACGGAGCCCCTAACACATTGGTATCAAGTTCGTTGTTTATTAGAAACTCCAATTTTTGCCAAACAGGGCCAGGCACTCACGGGCCGTGTTTTATTATTAGCTAACAAGAGACAAAGTTATGATGTTACGATGGAGGTTAGTTTAGAAGGCACAAACATCACCTCATCGAACACATTAGATTTGAAGAATCCCTACTTCAGGTACACCGGGGCACCAGCTGCTCCTCCGCCGGGAGTGAACAGCACTTCACCAACTGAATCGTACTGGAACTCAATCGAATCTACAAGTTCCTTGAGCAATGGACAAGGTGTTATAATTTCAGACGGCACACAGCAATACTGTTCGACGCCAGATCAGACTATTACATACGGACCACATCCGAACATGATAAAGACTGTAATGTTGCAAGAAGAGTTCATTAAGAGGATTGGGATTAGTCAAAATGGCGACATATAATCCACGAAGTCGCGCCGAGCGCGTATTAGGGCTTTAAGGAACCGTCACAACAGGTTGTGAACATTCTTCCGTTCAAACTTTGTAGTGTGTAAGCAGACTTATTTATTTACAAAACATCACAGTGATCACTGTTAAATCGTGTAACCGGCGAAAACTAGGCATAGGGTGGCTTGCCTTGTAAATGTATGGTCCCACTAGGGGGTGGTAAATATTTGAAATTGCAATAATATATGTGGATACACATAGGCGGTTTTGGATTAAGATGTTTATCAACATAGCGAGTGCACTGAGCGTTAGACTAAGAATCTCTTTACTGTCTTAGTATATAATCAATTTGGATCATATAGGCTTGACATGCAATAAACCGTCTAGTAATCTGCATAACGCTTTTCGGTGAATGTTTTGGCCTCAAATTTTGGATGACGCTTATTAGTGTAATTCGACACTCCACCTAATGTAATGTAAACGTTAGTTATGATATTTGTTTTTTTTTTGTAAATATACCCATGAAACCAGTTAATTTTGTTGACAAAACATGCCAAGAAGCGTTATAACTGGGCCGAGGCAGCTCTGTGTGTTGGCACTTTTACTAGTACACTATAAGCATCAAGTTGACTTCAAATTAAATACTTAGATGTACACTTTACTTAGCACCAGACAATGCTATGTACATTGTTGCCATAAATGGTGTATAATCAACCATAGGCTGTATATTTACATCAGTCAGTTTGGGAAATTCTAACCCATTGTATTCTAACTGTAATTCTCTGATGTATATTAATATTGAGAATGTCCGTTATCATTAGAACTACCCGCATGTATGGTAAATACATTTTTGTATGTATTTACATTGTAGTCTTTCCTAAATCGTGGCCTATATACCATAACCAAATTTTGTTCTATAATTAATGTGGAAACACCAATAAAATATATACTTAATTGTCATTTTTATATTATGATAGAGTTATTGGACTGTTCAATAAGGGAGAAATGAGATTTTTTTACACTTTTATGTGTATTGATGTAAAGGTCAACGATGAGTATCAATCAAGGTGAGTGGATACTGATTGTCTCTTTAGGTTAAGTAATTAGAAGTTGAAGTACACATAATATAAGCAATTAAGTGCTAAAGTGATTATGCTTAACATGGTCAATACTCATTATCATTAATGTATTGTCGTCAGTCCGTTTGAGATGGCTCTCGCCACGAGTGGGGAGCGCTTGCGAAAGGGGCGTCGATAATATTTATCGCGCGGCCGTCGTGGCCGCGTCGCCCAATAGCGAGCCAGATTTTCATCGCGTCGCCGTTGATCACGCGTTATTTTTAAATCGATACACAAAATGCCCGTGACTCGTGGCGTAAGTTGTCGAGACGTCGAACCTATAATTTACATGATTGTTTTGTAATGATATCTGTCTGCCGGTCGATAATTGTGGATTGTGGTTTTATACATGTATGTATGTATGTATGTACATGAATTGCACATTTTTTTTGTAATAGATACGTCCTGTACTTATTTATGAAGCGCATAGAGTTAAAAATTCATCAAGAATTAATGTTGACAATCGAATGTCGTGTGTGTGCCCGTGTGTGTTGTATTACCGAGGAATTTTCAACTTTAAATGCCTATTATTAAGTGCGATGTACAGTCGTACAGATTGCTTTTGTAAATATAGGATAGTTTAAGTCCATTCGTTCCACTCGAGTGAAATGGGGCCGTTTCTTTCATCTTTTTATATCAGTATTTGATTTCAATGTAGCTTATGAACAATTTGGGAGAGTATATAAATATTATTCATGTGAACGATGAGAAAATTCCAAATATAATCGAAAGGGTCATGAATTGGTAAACGTGGGAAATGTAATGTTTGTAAATAAGGATGTAAATATTGTTTTGGTGGGCATAAAAATTTATATAATAGGCATACTTCATAGTCTACATTGTTACCTTGAACTTGGACAACGGCCAAATGGCAAATGAAAATGTGTCGCATACATCGAAATTATTTTTACTATTTAATATATGAATTTAGTTCACGTTGCGACTATGAACGAGACTTGGCGTGTATGCTTAACGTTCATTCAAGTTACTTTTAAGAAAGTTAGTTCTTTCGAGAACTTACCTCAGTATTTTATGGAATGGTCGTTCCAAATTTAACGAGGTATGAATTGATGTTGTTAATATTCGGAATCGGTATTATGGAAGAGATCTCTTAATATTTTGAACTATGTACACGTCGAAATATTGTGTCGTGAGTGTCCACAAATATATTTTTTGTAATAACATGAGTTACCGTTGAGTTATTGTTAACGGAACCGGCCTCTCAGACGTTAGCCATTTAATATGAAGTTATTTAAGACAATGCAAATAAATTGCAACGCCACAAATAAGCTAACTGTATTCAATATTGTGCCCACGAAAACCGCATTGCAATCGTCGTAATAAATTGGACGTTATAATCGATTGGCATTCAATTTAATCCCCTGCGCAATGGCAGGGATTTGTATTTAACGACGTGAGTTTTCTTTTCGTTCACAGTAATATTTCTAACACATCTCCATTAACGGGGCTAACAATTTACACGACTCGCAGCACCTACGTCACCCTACTAGTTGTTAGCGTATAAACGTTTTTTTTTTTGTCGGATTTCTCGAAAGAAACTGCCAGCGATTTGTATCATACAGCATGTAATGTAACCGTTCTGGTGCTTAGTCCTGTGTCTGCACAAATATCAAATATAATATGTTGAATAATTCTACTACCTCATGATTTGGCAGACGGATTGGAATTTTAATTGTATGACGAAAAGGTGTTTTATTGCATGACTATGTTCATAGTTGCTACTGTCACTGACATTATGGTATTAGGTAGTTTTTTTTTAGTCTTCATTCTTTTCTCGCAACAACAACTGTTCAGTTATGGAGTTATTAATGATTGAGGACATTTTTGACGGGATCGCACGGTGTCACTAATTTTTCTCGGAAATCACAATGTAATGAGAATTACAATCGTTTTTTAGACTAATTTGGTAGCCAAAATCACTTGCCATTATGGAAATATAATTTTTTTTTTTTTTTTTTATGGGAAACGTTTGTAAAAATATTACAAAGTGGATACTAAGCTCATTAGATCTGGATGGGATTTTTTTATATTGTGTTGATTCAAAAAATTAATCATAATGATTGCACCCGGCTGTGTATAATATTGTACAGAACTGTATGGTACATTTAAAAAAAAATGACATATGTGAGCTAACCGCGAGGTGACTGCAAATATTCGTTTAGATTAGGTATTGATTGGCAATATTTAGCAACAAGCATATTACACTTCGGAATTATTTATACGTACATCAAGTGATAAGCAAAGTGGCTGGCAGTGGTTGGATGCGAAGAGCTGAAGATCTAGCTCAGTGGCGTGCCGTTGGAGAGGCCTATGTCCAGCAGTGGACGAGACTAGGCTGATGATGATGAGTACCTACTTAAAATTGTTATAATAATAATTGATAGTAGAAGTTGT
>DWME01001148.1:0-26663 GCA_018244795.1 Parelbella ahira ahira
GTTGTAAGCGTCCTCGCAAATCTTGTCGTACTTGTCCTTCACGTCCTTCACCTCCTCCGCGGTCACCACGCCCTCCGTGATCAGCTGGTCAGCGTACTTCTCCAGCACTGCGGAGTATAGATGTTTGTAAGAAATGTTTCTTTTTGTATTCTATAATATGGATATAATTTTTTATTATTTATGTTAATTGGCATTGGATAGGTATAAATTATTGATATCAATTCTTTTTGTTTGACACATTAGTCTCTAAATCGTGTGACATAATAAATCATTATGAATCCGTTTATCATTTTTAATTGTTGTAAATGAATCTCCTCTTAGATACGGAAGGATTAAAGCCATAGTTTCCCATGCCATTCTAAGAGCGGATTGACTGACTTTATACACCTTAGAGAGCAATATATTAGTGATTTTGACGTATGCAGGCTTTCTCGCGATGTTTTTCTTTCCGTTACAACAGAAGATATTTAATTTTAAAACTTCTCGATTATAAAGTGAAGATTTTAAATTGAAACCTTGGTAGGGGAAACTAAATATTATAACCGCTAGGTTGTAACAGCTCGTTACTAATATTGAACATAGAGAAGTACAGGAGACCAACCGGGCTTAGTCTTGCGGATCTTCTGGTACATGAGCGGCTGCGTGAACATGGGCTCGTCGACCTCGTTGTGGCCGTTGCGGCGGTAGCTGACGATGTCGATGACGACGTCCTTGTGGAAGGTGGCGCGCCACTCGGCCGCCACGTTGCACACGTGCATCACCGCCTCTGGGTTGTCGCCGTTCACGTGGAAGATGGGCGCGTTCACCACGCGCGCCACGTCTGCACACCGCCCGCTTACTTACGATACCAGCTTCCACATCGCACTTATCAGTAAACACATTTAAACGGTTCTTTGCAATAAAAATACTACAGTGAGTACAGACCACCAAAAACAATGCAATGACATTTCTACAATTGATTACTATCAGTGTTATTAACCGTAAGCCATCTATTCCACTATGCATAAGATAATATTTTTGCAATCTTATAATATGTTATGCTGATAATACATAACATCACGCGTATATTTCCTCGAAAATATAATATACAAAAATGTGTATATATTTTCGATGTATTTCCATGGTTCACTTTTTATGTAAGATATCCTACAGAATAGGAGATGTGTCTATTGTCAAACATCAGACACAAATCCAAAATCCAAACTCCTACGAAGAAGTTTAATTTAGAAATATACCCTATAATACTTCATCCAACTACAGCAATTACATCAAAGAAACAAATTTCAGCACATAAATTAAACAATGACATATACAATTTATGCAGCATATACAAGTATGTGCATACATAAAACATCTAATGTTTATAGTAAAGAAAGCAACCGACCTGTGCAGTAGGCGGAGGAGCGCGAGTGTCGCGGGTCGGTGGTGAAGCCGATCTGGTTGTTGACGACGATGTGGATGGTGCCGTGCGTGGTGTAGGCGGGCAGGTCCGACAAGTGCATGGTCTCGAACACCACGCCCTGCCCCGCGAACGCCGCGTCGCCGTGCAGCAGGATGGACATCACCTGGACAACGAAATTTCAAAGTTGGAACAAAATATAACACTGCCACAGCTACAATACCTCTGCCGTTTTTCAACCATGGTTGATTCAACACATGGAGTCTACACATGGAATATTAGACATTTCTCTAACTATATGTTAACATTAATACAAATACAACTATCACATTAACGTTTTACATTGAAACACATCTCACTATCTCTCCTCTCATCAAAAGCGTGATCTATTTTCCAATATTCACCAAGAGAAGTATCGTCATTATCGTCATCATCATCATCATTAGCCTACTCCCGTCCACTAGCCAGCGGGCAGGCCGTGCAGAGAGCACGGACAGGACAGGGCAGGACAGGGCAGGAGAGCGGTTACCTTCTTGCCCTCGTTGTCCCCGCGGTAGAACTGCTCGGCGCGCGTCTTGCCCTGCACCACGGGGTCCACGGCCTCCAAGTGCGACGGGTTGGCGCACACGGCCAGCCGGATGTTCTTGTTCGTCACGCGGTTCAGCCGCTCGATGTACGTGCCCAGGTGGTACTTCACGTCGCCGGAACCCTGACCAATCATACAAGCTTTCAGTAGATATCATGAGATATCTTACACGGTCATTTAAACGCAAGATAAGCTTGAAGAGACCCTGCATTCCTGTAATTGAACATCTGATGCACGAGATACATACATATTAATACATATATACATATCTACATATACAAGCTTTTTCAATAGATCTATCTTTATTTTACCATTGAGAGATTAGACACGTAAAGGCTGTACGTACTTTATACAAAAAAAATCATCTGATTAAATGAGGTGTTCAATCAATTTCAGTTTAAAAACTGAACATAATGGATGAGAAATAACGTATCGAATAAATTACGTATTCTTTTCGATCTTCTAGGGGTTAAAATCTCGAAATATATCGGTAATAATGATTTAAGAATAAATTATTTTGAAGTATACAAAGTGGGTAGCCAAATTTCGCGTACCTACATATGTACTTTATAATGTTATAAATAAAATACATACACGATAAAAATATTCGATTTAATCTTGATAAGACAAAAGATAATTTTATCAAAAAACCTGTCCCCACATAAACCTATCATCGACTCTAATTGCATGTGTACAACAATGTAATGATTGCTTATCTACACTCAGGGGTTAGTTCGTTTATATGCGTCAATGACCATTTATAACACGCAGTTCATTCAACTATTAAGTCAAACTTCAATTTACTTATAATATAACTTCTAGCGCGGTAAGATTTGAAGCGAGAACCCTTGCTATGATAACCGGAATTTTAAAGCAATAGGTTATCACTGCTTACATGTATAAATACAAATTAATAAAGATATAATTATAAAGATATAGACTTACATCATCTTCCGCTTCCAGACCAGCGAACTGGGTGAACAGTTGGTGAAGAGGTTTTCGGCACACGTTGGCCAACACGTTCAAGCGACCTGTGAAATTGTATATAATTATTAAAATCATGAAGAACATAAGGAGTCACAGTTGATCGAAATTTGGTAGATCCTGTAGTGTAAATAATATGCAGTCGACATACACTTCATATTCGTCGGATTAAATACACTGCACGCTAAGGCTGTTATGAGGTAGGCAAGGAACACGTTTCTACAAAGCAAGTTCTAACCGGAAACGATCATGCTTGATAATTAAATTTTTTTTTACATTAAATTAGTAATTATTTAATCGCCGCTATTCAGTCACTGTCAACTTTTTCTCAGTCGAAATTGGAAACGAAATTAATGTTCATAAAAAATTGTGGGTACCTCTGTGGGGCATGCCCATGATGATGGACTCGACTCCGAGGCGCGTGGACACGTCGATGACCTGCTTCATCGCCGGGATCAGGATCTCGCAGCCCTCCAGACCGAACCGCTTCTCCGAGGACCATTTCTTGGCCAGGAAGTTCTCGAAACTGGTTACAAAATGAGAACAATACAACTGTAGCGAAAGTACGACTCAAATTCAATCGATGTGCAACTCCGATTGCAATATTTTTTTCATTTCAGTTTTCAGAAAATATCATCATAAATCATAGACGCCAAACCAAAAAATTTATTTAGTATGATATCATGATTGTTGCTCTATGAAAAATTACATAGTTATCATATTATGTGCAATTATACATCTTGTAGTATAGATGCCTTGACCGCCTCGTTGGTCAAGAGGTTGCAAGTGCGACTGATGATCGAGACATCTTGAATTCGATTATGGGGTCGAGTGTTATTTGATTTTTATAACTAAGATTTTCTACTAGAAATTTCTAGCATTGACTCGTAGTCTGTGCCTTTGCCCGGTGTATTATAATAGGCGCACCGCCTATTCCATGGTGGGAGGTAAACGTAACTAGTAAAACGTGGGAATTTACTACACTTCTCTACCTACCGTTTCGGGAATTACAGGCGTGATGTTACGTTACGTTTAGTATAGATTATTACATAATTTAAAATTAAATAAAATTTAAATAATTAAACAGATATTTATAATAACTTGATGCAAACAACCTAGATTAGACCACTAGAAAATCGGTTTTTGTTTAGAGGAGACGGTTTATCATTCTTATTTTAAAATTATCCAATCATTTGCTAGTGTCGAGACAAACGTAGCGTGGACTCATAAAACAGTGGCAACGGTTGGAAAATCAATAGATACGTACGTATGTAGTAATCCATCGATTTTACCACCGCTCAAATTATATGCACAACTTTTATTGATTATTTCATCATACATACCTACATTTGTATGATGAAAGTGTCAACAAGTCATACATTTGTATGGTACCATTATCAACACATGCCCATCTGTTTTTTATCAAGGTGGCTATAGATAAAGAGAATAGTCGCTATCAATCACAGCACCTGTTTTAAGGATATAAATCACATATCTGAAAGATATGATTAGGAGACTATTTCCTACATATTTTGTATATTTGACAGCCTTAACTCGCCCATCAATTATATTTGCATGTCATGAAGACTAAATATAAACATAACATCACGGCTGTATTTCCCCAAAAGTGTAGGCCGAGGAGTATTTTACTGCCACCTTCTTCTGTTATGTTGTATGTACCGTGGAATAAGGGGTGAGCGTATTGCGTATACGCCGGGCTCAATCAACAACAAAAATATATGTGTATTATATTCTTTTTATACTCCAGCTGTCATAACAATATGCCTTAAACAATAATTAGTAGACAAAAAACGAAAGATCAAAGTTACATAGCATTTCCACGTAACTTACAATAAAGGGAAAAGATATATACATTTTAAAAATGCAAAAAAATTATTAAACACAGTTATCAATTATCACTACTATACTACATCCAAGAGCAAGTGCTACCAACATACTTCTTTATCGATTGTATATTGAGTCACGTGGCGCCACCGTGCCAATGGCGCACGTGGATCTGCCGTGTGTTTACTTGGAGCAGCACTTGGCATCACTACAACAATGCTAACAGAAAGCGAGAAGCGCCTTACGATATTTATGTATGTTGAATATCTAAAGTCAAGACTCGTTTAATTTCGGCACGTAGAATTTTCTGCAATCATAGTGATACGAAAATATATATGTATATCGTACTGCTAAAATTGTAATTTGGTGTTTGATAGAAGACTCTAGGGACTGTTAATTTTACTATTATATAAAGAGCTTTAAAAAAACCAGAATAAGTACAAAAAAAATTATGCCCGATATAAAAAATAGAGATTCATCTTTACCACTCTCTTTTTCCATGCTCGATGTTAAATTTCACACCAATGTTCTAAATTTCAAACCAAATATATTGTCCAGGTTTTAAAAAAGAGTAATGAACACCTCTTACCCAGTGGACCTGGTCAGACGGGCGAGGATTAGCCTCTTCTGGTCCGGGCTCATCTTGGTCACGTTGGGAGGCTCCATGCGCTGCCGAATCCAGTTGCACTGCTCCAGTGAGTTGATGAACATGAACTCAATACCAATGTTGTTGCAGTACGCCTGCTCCAGGCGAGTGAGGATTTCCCTGGACGATTACAAGTTACATTCAACTAGGACATATGTGAAAGCCACCTCTTTATATACATTTGTATCAGCAATACCTTCAGTTTGTCTAATGAAAGAGCTGTTTCCTTACTATTTTATCATAATCATTATGAACTGCTATAGAGAATTTATTAATATTGATCAAGAAACGGGTAGACCATTTCACTTCTCGGCTATCACAATTGCTAACGTTCAGAGGCGACCGTGACCACTTATCATCAAGTGACCCGTCTTGCCTATATGCCAGGCTGAATATTTTAAAATTCCTAAACAACTAAATGTCGACGTAATTTTGTCTCATTGAAACGAATGTTCTATGAGACTGAAAATTATTATTACCTAAGCGGTAAAGCTTTCTCCTTCTCCCCGATGAAGGTGGTCGAGGGTAGTTTGAACACCCTGTCCATATCGGCTTCATCTAGAACATACGGTGATTTATAAGAGTAAGAAGGTCACGTTATAATAAATTAACCATTATATGAGAACAGAACAGAGAAAAGTTGAGATAATGGAAAACAATGGCAGAAGCAAAGGTAGATACAGATAGAGAAGCACGAAAAAAGCATAATTCAAATTAAATATATCATATCCCTTTACTAGTATTTATTACACCTGAATATGAGCCTACGTGAGACATTACAGAAGAGTAGTGTCACATCCAATGACAGATCTACATATAGCAATATAAAGCCCGCAAGTCTAATACCAACAATGTATGTACATAGGTATCCCAAGTTCAATGTTAAATAAATATGATTACATTCAAAAATTTACACAATCCAATAGTGCATATTATCCATATTGTTTTATCCGAGCATCCATATGGATAATCTTTAGTTGAACAGTACAGCGATATAGTTCGTTGGCCACAATCCAAGACAAGAATCCACTATGAGGACTATAAATATAGATTTGAAGGTCGTCGAATAAATCGCTTACATTTAGCACTTACAATGTATGTATGATATATACTTATATACAAACAATTCCATAATAAAACATCATATTAACTCCATATTGTTACTTGCATGCAAAAACATATCACTAATGATTATATTACATTTGGTCAAAAAAAACCATGCAAATACCACGACATCAAACAGCCAATCCACGTATCAAAGTCAAGACTAGTGATCAACCTATCTCCATGCTATATGTAACACATGTGGGTAATATGAAATATATGAGAAAACATCGAATATATGGTAAATGGCGTGCGAGCCGGAGGACATTGTGCGTTACATCACTTCGGTATGTGGTAGTTATGGCGCTCAGTCACATACGGTCCGAACTAAAATAATAACGTACAGATAAAACGTAAAATGTAAACGGCAACAGAAAAAAAACAAGACACGCATTCGCTTCGATATCGCTTCGCTTTGGCGATATCGTTTCGATAACGTTTCGATATCGTGTCTAGAACGCTTCGACATCGCTTTATCCAGCGATATCGCCCCGTTGTCCAAACACATACTGGGTCGCCATAACTACGCATGAGAGACGTCGGAGCGGCCAGGGTGCTTGCTATGCAAGTTTCTCTCTATTTCTCCTTACCGAACCTGTAGCTGTTGTGTATCACCTCCCGCGGGTTTTTACCGGCCAAATCGTAGTTTGCTATTTCCAACGGGTCGAGGTTCGCTATATGATGTCCTCGGATCTGTTTTTTTTTATACTCGTTTAGTAAAAATATGCACGTCGGTTGAATTGTTGTTAAACATTAACGTAAGTCACATACAAAGCGTAAATTAGAACAAATAAAAAAATAAGAATAATAATAAATTTAAAACATCCATTTGTATGTTACAAGTTGGTTATACTCTCGCGTCATTCATTCGTGTTAATAAATTATTATGCATTCTCATGAATCACACTTGTTTGCAAGACTTTTTGGTAACAAACTAAACTAGAGGAATTATGGTTAACATTGCCTTAAAAATCATATGAAACTCGTGTACGAATAATATGTACTCCTCAGACGCTGACCTGTTCAATTATATGCATCAGATCAATACAAAATAAGCGTGCACAATGTACGATTAATTAATCACAAATTGGTAACCGTAATCAACAGACAGTCAGATAAAAACACAATAAATATCATATTCTCCCTTAACAAAGATTAAACTAATATAACATTTAAAAATAATTTCAAACTACCATATACATATAACAGGATCAAAAATGAGTATAACACAACATAGTGTGTCTCTAATACGTTCGTATAAACAATTTTATGATTCATACGTGAGAGGAATCGCACCTAAAATAAGCATGAAAGTTACGCAAACACTTCTCCATATGGATAATATCCGTATAATGTATACAGTGGCATTTAACTAACTAGGTTGTATATCAACTGTGACAAGAACATTACAACTGTACCGGGGATAACAATGACATTATCAACAGGTATAACAAAGACATTGCCTTCATTAATAATACAAAAATTACAGGTATTTAGCTCTAGTAAAGGAATATGATCGCAACGCTTTAGTATAGAGATACAAGCACAAACAAAATTACTACAATCTATTAAAATTTATAATCGTACTTTAGTCACAAACGATAACAATACTATAACAATGTTATACATAAATATGCGTTATGTTGTTATTTAAAAATGTGACGTAACAATAGAATGACCGAATATCAAAAAGCTAGTCTCAAATCAAATATAAGTATGTTAGCTAATTTATGTCATAGTAATCGTAATATAACGAAGCGACATAGCAAATCAAAAATAAGGTTATTGACATTTCGAAATATATAAACTTAAAAATACAAAATAACAACGAAACTATCACGTTGGTGTAAATTCAACGTTTGTCAGAAAATAAACTAAACAAATACCAAGCACCGCTTTGGAAATAGAAATAAGGACCATAAATAAATACTATATAGTACATTAGACAGCCATACACCATAAAAAGCGAAAAATAGTAGCTACCCCCTCTACGAAATACTGGATGTGCCCCGAACAACGTCATAGAGTAAGTACCGTTCAAATAAACAGTAAGTAGGTACGCTCATATAGGAGAACAGCGAGTGCTACCAAAGCGAACAAACTATTCAACCCCAAAAGAAAATTTGGTGGTTTTTTGAAAATCACAATATGAAGAATAAACGTTTCCACAGTGACCATGACCTTCAATTAAAAAAAAAACATTAAGCAAAATTGCCGCCTCCTTGAGTAGAAGGTGAAAAAGATTTTTGCAGGCCATCCGCACTAGATTACAAGAAAATGTTTTACATTATCTGTTAACACCGATAACAGATGCATTTCACCATTGATATAGGTATTCGGTGTCAACCTTTGACACTAGATAAAGAAAAATTTGAAAATACGTACATACATATATATATATGTGTGTGTGTGTACATATATCCTTGTCAATTTCGTATTGGACTTTAAAGTCATAAAAAATTGTGTCCATAGATACTGCGTTACAAATAGTCTGCAACAGACGCAAGGCTATTGTTGTGGATATACATATATACGTGTTATATATATTTTTGTATAGAAAAGCCAATCTGTCAAGGCCAGTCCCGCTCAAGTCCCGCTAACGTCAATGGTAGGGAGTCCATACCGAATCGCACGTGCTGTCTAATGACCGCCTCGCTAGCGAAGGCCCGCAGGCCGCCGTGCCACTCGCCGCTCGACACCGGATCCCCGGTCGAGATCCCCAGCGGGTCTAGATTCGCGACGAGGTGACCCCGCGACTAAACCGCACCAAACAATCCACAGCATTATTCACCCTAACTGGCTCTACCCACGACATAAGTATGGGTCGCGCGCACACCATTCATGTTAATAAGACAATAAGGAAGAGATTTTGTTATTACAATACGTCAACGAGAGGCTCTTAACTGCCACTACCCCCATATTGCAACATCTACCATATAAAGGAAGCGTATAAAAATATAAATCTAGTCGAAAAGAAAATATACGTTGAGACTAGCGATTCTATTAAATCGGTCGAGAACGGTTAGTTTGAGACGACAAAGTTTAGAAAGTGTTCTAAGAGAGCGTTATAAATCCTGTTAATACGAAAATGAAAATGATATAATGTAAGACGGGCGAATATTATGCACTTGAGTAATTAATTAATTTTATTCGCTACTGTATAGTAACTGTCTCAAAAAACCACTACTGCAAACAAATTAGTTGACTATAATGCGAATATTATCACATACATGCATAATTTATATGCAGAGGTACTTCTGTTGTCCTCGCAAATTATTCGACTTGTATTGATATGCATATATGACGTAACAGAATGTAAGGTAAGATGGCAATAACGTCTACAGTATGAGAAACAAATGCAATCGACTACTCGAATACAAAATACAACCATCGTTTATGTGTGGAGCCATCGATTAGTAGGCTTTCAATGCATGTAATAATATCGCTGTGATACATAAACACGTGACACGCAAAACAAGTTCCTCAGCTGGATAACCGAACAGGGGCCGACGGGCCGGTGGCGGGGGCGAGCGCCGCCCGGAGCCCCGTAGCAGTGACACGGTTCACGTTAGCCGCTGCGTACCGAAATTGAAATATTTCCTCATGATGAGCTCGGAGCGCGGCGCCCGCATGCCCAGTTCGGGCAGGTTGGCCGTCGTGATGCCGAGCGGGTCCACGTCCGCCGCCAAGTGACCGCGAGCCTGCCACGCACCCGCCAACCACGTCACTTTACGCCCACACACTCACCACGACCCAGCGACTTTGCATCGAATACTGTTTTGCCGAAAACTCACAGGCGAAAACAAACTTACTTTAAATACAAATAAGTCATCCATAATAATTACTTTCTTGTAAAAAGGTGCTTAACTAGTTTATAATAAGTGTATCCCGTCGCTAGGTCGTGCCGTTCGATGCGGACACGGTCTTAAAATAGAATCAACCGTATGACCAATCTGTTGCAATTTTGAGCAATTTGATATTATAACATCCCAATAAAATGCCTCTCTGTCGCAGTAGTTTTATCTTATACAACACATTTACTTCATGAAAATGTTATCCAGAAACGCAGACAACTTAAAAAAAACCATTAGACCAATAATCTCATTTTTTTATTTTTACGAATTAATTTCGTGTGCTCCCGCGCTAATACATGTATGTGCTATGCAGTAGGTGAATGTAACAATAATAATAATAATAATATGGAAATGAAAAGGTCCACGTTAAAACCCTTATCACTTATTAACATGTCAAATGGTACCAACATGTTAGATAGGAGTCCAAGAGTATTTCAACTTAAACATACCATGGAGCACACTGAATAAGAGAGACAAATCAACATAAACACCAACAAGTCACATAAACAAAGCACAAAATAACAAACTAAATACATTTGGATCGCAAGCTGTGTTCTCGTGTTCATGTTAGGCAGTAGATCAATGTATCAATCAAGGAATTATAATCATTATGTATCAAATAATACTTTCATTTTGTCTGTAATATTTTGTTTTGTATTGACTTAGCTGGCCTATACTATACCTACTTTTGGTCTCTGTGTGAGGTAACACTAAGCTCGCGTTAGATACAAGTGTAAGATGTGCAAACAATAACGTAAAATCTACATATCTGGTGTAAATGTAATGTAATACGGGAGTGTGGTCACCTGGTAACTCCTGATGATCGCTTGCACGGCTAGATGGTCGTCGATTATCTTCTCGTTGATTGGTGATCCTGAGGGAAGGGCATAATTAGTCACACTCTTGTCTCTCAGAGTAAACATAAAAAAATTAAATGGAAAAATTTCACAAACTTAAACTCATTTTTATTGCAATTATTATTCTTTATTATATTGTCATCGGTCCTTAATATGTATGTAAAATTTCAAATTAATCACATACGTCGAAATCGATGCAAATAATATTAGATTTTGATACATGAATAGATATGTACATACATACAGATCAAAACAAATGTACAAAACCCTACTATATTAAAACCATTTTGAAAGTGATAAGACATTTTATGTATGACAAATGAATCGTAAGCAAGACATCATTTGAAAACTGGAAGAGACTGGTATTTATTAGCGCCTGTGTAGATTGTTATCACGAGAAGTTATCACCCGGTAGGTGGATCACGAACTAACGTGCTAAATACTATTAATTCAATAGAGATGAAAATATATCTACCTTCTCAAGTGCACGTTTCAATAGATTCAAGTTGATAATAAGATTGCGAGCCGTCCCATGATGATAAAGGTTTATTATTCTTAGTATTATATATCGTCACACCAGCTCCCTTAGAGCTCATTTACACTGGGAAGACTGTCACTTATGGTAAACGATGTCGGCATGCCTAGGTGGATTCGGCTGACGTGTTGCTTATATGAAAGGGTTTGCCGTGTGAATGAGCCCTTTGGCAAGTGTGATAATTAGGTGAATTTTATAAATTTTACCATCACTTCCGTCAATTAATTTTTTACGTAATTCGTCGTATCATTCAATTTAATAATGTACATATATAAATAAATTGCTCGACAATTAATCACGTTGAGTCTGACGTAGAGAATTTATGAAAGATTGTAAAATTTGCATGAGCACTTGGCAAAAAATAATAACTCATTATAAATATAAATATTCAATTGTTTTTGAAAAGTCATTGTAATCAAAAACATACGTTGGTATTTTCAATATGTATACAATTGTTTACAAAACAATTGTTTTAAATTTACAATTCAGAAAGGAAAGTCGTCATTTAGTATTATGTATTCGTAATAGCGTCATGTAACAATCGTACAATTATCCGTACTTATAGTATTGAGAATTTTTTTATTTTAATATTATTTCCAATGTTACATCCGTAGTTAATACATTATAACAAAAGCAGTTTATTTTTATTACACGCTTTATATTAGCTTCGGTCGTATGTATGTATGTAACGGAATCTTTGAGCTCAATTTTCACCGGTTAGTTTGATTAGCAATAAAAGCGTGTTTTTAGTTTTTTTAAACTATTATTTATTCTTAAAAGCATTTATCTCTAACCACATCGTTCAAAAAGAATAATAAGCAAGATTTGGAGGTACATATTATAACATTGAAAATACAAAAAGGATGCATACTCTGCAAGAATGACATTAATATAAACATAATATAAAAACAACCCTTAAACTGTTAAGCAAAGTATTATAACCGGACATATATATTGCGACTCACCTGCCGCTATGGATGGCATGCCGCCGCCGGCCGGCACCAGCGAGGTGAGGGGCACCTCGTTCTTGGAGTAGGGTGCGAGGTTGGGCGGCGAGGTGTAAGCCACGCCGGGCTGCGCCCCCGCGGTCGCATTGCGGAAGAATGCGTCCCAAGACTTGAAACAAACATCAATCACACTGTGAATGAACTTTATTAGATTTTAATTCGGATTACAAAAAGTGTATTTCTCAATAAAACAATCGTCTTTTGTATCAGAACGACACTAGGAAATTTAGATAAGATTGTGTTTTACGTTTGCTTTTAATACAAAGTATTCGGCATTTCACGCTAAGAAGTGAGAACCTCAAAATTCCTCAACATATCTTGCGACGGATTTGCCTTATCGCCTAGATACATAATATAATGAAAGGTTATCCAAACCCTATTGTTATATCTAAGTTGTAATAATAATAAAGTGCTCTAATATCGAAGCAATATTTTAACGTGAAATATGGACCAGCAAAACGCAGTGTGAATGAAAATTGTTACAAAAGTTAAAATAATTTGTTTAAATTACAGAAACAAAGAGGATTTTGTAAAGCATTGTGCGATTAATGCCTTATATACTAAATTTTTTTAAATAATAATTCCAATGTACCGAAAAGATATATAGAAATATTTTTCAAGAGAACACATCGCGAAATCATTAATTCACACAACGCGATAGCGAAAACTGACAAAGAAATATGTTGTAATCAGCAAAACAGTTCCACAATGGCCAAGTGTGAACCCCAACAATAAATTTTGTACAAGTGAATTGACCGTGAACTGACCGTGAATATTAATTAAAGTACGCCTAAAAGATAAAGTCAAAAGACACAATATATTATATAATAGTAAATATCAATCATCCTTCATGTTTTATAGCAAAAATTAAGATTAAATTAGGTGAACAATTCAGCTAAATTTCATCCTCTGCAATATTACTAAAATTCTAATTGACTTAAAAAATGAATAATATTATACAAATCAAAATTGTAATACCCAGAGCTAACACCTCAACATATTTATCAGTCCTTATGAACTCATCATTCTGGGAAAAACCGTCTAAAAACGTAACTCTTGGGTTAAGGAAAATAGTTTCCTCGATCAACAACACACGATTTTCGAAATTCATTATCCGTCGAGTAACTGATCTAGTTATAAGCGATAGTTTCATAACTCCATGTATAATAATATATGATTATTATTTTTTTAAAGGTGTGTCTAGATGTCTAGATAAAGGCTAAGAGTCATATACATACCCACTCATGTAAATAAAACACATATCGCAGTCATAAAAATATAGATATCAATTATTATGAAACTATAATCCAAAACATCTCATTACACTTAAATATAAAACTAGACACATCAAATATGTACATACATATATAGTTACTTATGAACAAACTTGTTTTTTCTTTGCCAGTTTCTAGAAGTTACGTTGACGGATATGGACAATTTCAGTTAAAATCCGAATCTTGTGACGACCGGTTCGAATTAGAGCGCATCTCGCAAATTGACCTCGCGTGTGATGCGAATTTCACGACGTGACGTCACCAACACATCGCTGAACCTACTATCACGAGATGTCACTAGAAATATGCACGACATTCTAGTTACAACGTGTTCCTGGTGTGTAAACGGAAATTCGCACAACGGAAATTAGATATTATTATACCGTCACACCAGATCCCTCGGGTGGTAGATAGAGAGAATAGATTCACAATACCTCTATCCTTACAGATCCGGCGTGCTTCTCCTACATTCATTGCTCATACACGCATGCCCGTTTCAGAAACTTCTCGACACTTGTGTTTTGAATATATAATTGGTAATTCACGCCAATAAAGTCAGCTATCATAAAAAGTTTCGCGATGTGATATAATCGATGTAATAAATACCTTGTTATCATTTTAAAATAAAATGACATCATTGAAAAGTTATAAATTTGACAAGGGTATTGTAAAACGAAAAAATTATAATAATTCTTCAATAAAATGAGTTATAAGTCATGATAGTTTTTATTGGTTAAGGAGAACAAAATAACATTTAAATAGTTTTATTTATCCAGTATTGTCGTACATAACTAAATTGTAACAAAAATAAATTGAGCTCGTATTTAGTGTGGTACACTGAATAAAATGCAAACTATATATATTTTTAGTACCTTCCGCAATGCAGTAGAATCCATTTCCAAGGTTAATAATATGTATATATACGTTTTATTGTCGTCTAGAGCAGTGAATTAGATAATATTTTTTCATTGACTCTTCGTAAGTCTGAACGAAGAGTAATGTAACAGACTTCACATATATTTTTGCAATATTTGACTTAATCATAAAAGTATTGTATTTACCGTAATTAAAACATTTATACATTAATTTTTATGTGTATAGCTTTTCAGGTCTTAAATTAGTGCTGAATTACTCTACCCTACTGGACTTTCTGCCTACCTCGTAAGAGACCTGGCGTGATGATACTAAAGAAATTAAATGGCTTTTTTAAAAGTCTTCTTTAGTAGGGTAATATTGATATAAAAAAATTACTATTTTAGTACACAAAGGCTACAGTAAATCATAAATTTCATAAGTTCAGCTTCTACTCTGAAAAAACTGTATAACAAAAAAATAACATGTATAAAATAATGGCTACTATAAGTCTGTTCAATTATAAAACTAGGTCACAGTACAGCCGCTACATCAAGCCATCGATTAGTTTAATATGTCTAGTAAAGTGTTTGATTATTAGTCTAATAATCTACATTGATTGACTGCAACACAATGTGTTTATTGAGGTACTGCGATTAGTATTCAGTACTAGGTATATAAAATCTGGAATTTAATTAATTACTTAACGTTTATCGTTGTCCGAAATATCAAGAATTAAAACCATAATTTAGGAAGGTACCCAAATAAAGTAATTCAATAAAGAAACGTTAAAAGAGAAACCACGTGACAGAAAGGTAGTAGACATTCAGAAATATCACTCCATGAGGAACCATGTGATATTATAGAGGTAGTAGTAGGCATTCGGAAGTATCGTTACATGAGGAGCCACGTGACATTAGATAGGTGGCAGACATTCGGACATATACCTTCGTGAGGAACCACGTGACATTAAACATTTGGTAGAAATGAGGAGATAAGGCCTCGTTAAGAATCACGTGACATTATTGCCGAATATGTATTTAATAACCCTTTATGTATAGTGGAAAATCTAAAACGTAGATAGCTTCCGTGATATTCAGCAAAATAACCGACGCGGTAAACAATGCATTACATTATCAAATATCCACCGTGAGTCTTCATTTAGAAACTGCGCAGTAAATTTTGAACGCAAAAAAAACGACAGTTATGGAACAAAAACGAAATAGTTTCTTAGAAGTTATCAAATATTTTCATATAGTATCATACACAAATTACAATTTAAAATGTTGGCGATACGTCATCATGACACGTTCAAACATTTCTACATCGTACTAAGACAACATTGACAAAGTAAACGGAGCTAGAACGACCCACCTTGATACCATTACAAGGGCAACCTGAAATACCTATGTCTAATTTCATCGATCGCAATAAACAAAAACCTTCACACGTAAATGAAATTATATCATTTGGTTCTTAAACATTATTATTATCAAATCATCACGCCACGTTTCTTACGAGATAGGCACTTAGGCAGAGAACACCAAGTGCCAAATGTATCAGTTCTTAAAGATCTGAAGTGTTTCTTTTACTTTCATTGTTTATGAACAAAATAATTTATTCCCAACATTTTCTATCTGAACATAATGTGTACATATATACAAAAAATATTTGGGAACGCTACAAGGACGCTAGTTTGGACGGGTTGCCAATACTCGGGCTTCCTATTGTATGTACCAAAAAGTTACACAATTCACTAATAAATTTTAAATTTACTTGAAATTATTTATTGTGAAAATGTTGCTCATTGAAATGGCTCATTGGCTGTTTTATATAAAATTCTCCTTTCCTTTACAATATGCAACATTTATTTTATAGAACTTATATTTTGTAAAGACGATTTAAATACAGGTAGCCAATAAATGTTATAAAGTATATATATTCGTGAAATCGTCTATTGTTAGTGATAGTATTAGGAGCGACACACAAAAATTCAGATATCTAATCTTATCACTCCTAACGCAGCTTCCTCGTCTGTAAAAACACGTGATTTTAGTCTAGAGAAAACATATGGAATAATACTTTTATTATACATAAACAGTATATAGACTATAGTAAATCACTAATTAATCATCTCCTCTGCCTACCCTGCATCATTAACTTTAAGGCGACTCTTGATAGGTGACGACATAATTATTATTACTGCAACCCCGTACTTGGCCAGCGTGGCAGACTAAGGCCTTAACCCTCTCAATCTGAGAGGAAACCTATTTGCAACAGTAGAATAAAAAAAGGAACGTAAAATGGTAAGAAGAGTAGTAAAAAGCGGATGAGGCATTAAGAGAGTAATAAACGCGAAGACACGGTTGGTGCACCCTGTCTACCTTAAACGGGACCTGACGTAACAATATTGATTTAATTAAATTATGTACTCACAGCGTGAACGGAGTTAGGGTCGGAAAGCCAGTTGTTATACATAGTCTCCACGTACGCTGAGCTGGATCCATTGAGAAACGGCTCCGCTGCTGTCGAGCTCTTGAACCTCGAATTCACCACCACTGCAGCATTCTGCTTGGAAGATAACACAAATGTACCAAAAAAAAAAGATTTACAAGAAATAATATAAATCTTTCATAGGCTTACGTAAAAAGCTAAATTCTCGCTAAAGCTAATAGCTTCTCGTAAAAAAAATATTGTACAACTTCCCATATCATCTTTACATTACATACTTATAAAATCGAATCCGCTTTTAAATGTAAGAAAATCCCCTAAAATAATTACAATTTGTTCTAATCGTCTGTACATAAATATGCGATTAGCTTGTGTTCATATTTTTAAACAGCTATGAAAAACCCAACAGATACACCATACGTCAGCATCGCCTGCGTAATGCGGAAACTAATTAGCTCAGCAATACGCACTGCGCAACACACGCTTATTATAGCTTGTGTCGCTACGTTTCATTACTTGTAACCCGCTGATAAAGAGTACATTTCTTATCAGTGCAAAGGGGGCTCGTCGTACTGATAATAGCAGGATATATAACTAAATAGGTTTTTAAGCATGGAATTAACAATAGTTTTTTTTCTATCGACGTTAAGTGATGAATCACTGCGTTCGCCCGTTCAGCATATATTCTACGGAGTAGTTACTAGTTACTACATATTGTTATATCAGTAAAAAGAGTCTTTATGTTTGTAGCAATATAACAAGTTGATGGAATAATTTCTGGTGAATTAAAGACAAAAATCTCCCTTAGAAGTCCCGAAGCCTTTGTTGGGGCAACAAACTGAGAAAGAAAGAAATTGTAGGCGTGGTCTAAGCTAATAATGTTGGGAGAAACAACGCGTGGTTTAGTTCGGTTTAGCTTTAAGCCGATTGATATCGCGCGTGTATATTTATATAAATAAAATAATAGACTACTACCGTTGTGTTCGCATCACGCAAACTGTATAAATTACTGTAATTCTTATACACTTGGTCCTTATCTCAAAAAATTATAACGATATTTTCATTTGCAGGAGAATTATTAAATTTTTAAGAAACTATATACAATTTTTATGATATTTTAAGATTTGCAAAGTATAGTTTGGCCCTCAATATTTTTAGTTATCTGCTCTGTAAATAAAATATATTGTTAATATCATAAGCGGCGCAGGCGAAGTCGCGGTTATGAACTACATAGTTGTGTAATTATATGAAGGATTTCCTAAGTATAAATAGTCTAGTGTCTAGACTAAGTATTATTGTTTCACGGCATTTCATTATCTTTAGACAATTACATAGCGTCTTATCTGTACTTCAGATAATGAAATAGCGTAAAACAACAATTCATTAAAATTCGTTCCGAATGTAACGATTAGCGCAGATGACCGGTAACTACGACTAATAAAAAGTCGATTATTCCTTAACTAGACTTTAAATTATGTTGGACTTTAGTATTGTCAATTATATAAAGAACCCCATTGTCATTGTTATATAAAATATGGTCTTTAACTTTTTAAACCAAAATTGGCCAATGAAAAAGAACTTCATTGCCAAGATAATAGAATCGATTATTACCGAAATGAATACAATGACTTCAGTTAAATTGCCTTTAAATTATTACAATGCCAGTATTCAATGGAATGAAACTATACAAATGAAATGTTTCTACGCAACTAAAGACTAAAGTGCTACTTAACACTTCTTACTCAATTTGCCGAATTTAATAAAAACAAGGAAATTATATGATTATATGGCAATATATAATAATTATATAATTATATGGCAATGAAACATTATACAGTTTAACTGTTTAGATTTTGTTGATTTATTAGAAGTTTCAAAGGTTATTAAGTTTTAGTCATCAGATTTATAGGTTATGTTAATTTCTTTTCAACTGCTAAGTTGCAAGGTAACAGTAAAATGGCTTAACATAGGGTTTAAATACAATACAAATACACTTGACAAGTATAAAAAGTAAAATGCTAAGACTTTACTATTTGAAATGCCAGAATAAGATGCATTAATTTCCTCACATAATAAATTGGTAATCTTATTACAGTAATCTAAATTATTTGCAGATTAAAGTGTCAAATGATAGGTCAATGTTATTGTTTTATCAAAGTTTTTATCTGATGAATATAAAATTTTATCAATGACACCAAATTCTAGAGGACAAACAAGATAAGATTGCTTGCTGTCAAATATATTACCTTAACCTTAAACTGATCGATGCAAAGATACTCATATGCTTTATAGTAAAAAAAAACGCGAACTGGTTTAGAAAGTGCAGATATGAGTGATGGAAGTGAAAAATTTGGATTCAACATTGATTTCGAAAATCTAAATTATTTTATTTTCATTAACAGGGTAATGTTTCTTCAAAACTGACTCTAATTTATTGTTGGATGACTTTTGACATATCACTCATTTGCAACTAGAATGCAATACATAATATCTTAAATACTTTCGTTCAGAAGACAGTTCAGAAAGTTTGAATCATTATTATTCTATGATTGTTATAATATTACATGATTAATAGATTATTCTATGATATATAACTATTATAATAATCATGGAATAATTGTAATTTCAAACTTTCTGAACTGTTTTCTGTAAGACAGTTTTTTTGAGATATTACACTCTAGTCACAAATAAGTGATATAATATGTATACAAGCACAATGTAAAGTTCACATCAAAAATTAAATACATGGGGAATATTTATATGAACAATGACTTAATTGAATACAGACAATCCTTATTAATTACATTTACATTATATATCAATAATTAGAGTAATCTCACATCACCATGTATGTCTCTGGGCTTTTATCTTGAGACCTGATAGTTTTTTAGAGATAGCACAAATTTAAAGAACATATGTACAGAAATATATGTTTAGCGGCTAACATAAAGTTATTCATGTGGAAATAAAACCTTACCTGTGGTTTGTTTAGAAGCCATGACGCAAATCTCTCAGAGTTGCCGATTGTGTTTGACGCTTTGAAGACCACCCTTGCACGATGCATGATTATTTATTTTTTATTATACTGCTTTCAAATGTAAATGTCTTACTGATCCTGTTAACAACAAGAATGAGATGTAGCCTTTTTTATAGATATGTAAAACCATAATGGATAATGTATTTTGTTAGTTTTAACAGTGTTTTAATATAATATATTGCCTACAATATTATAGTATTTGTATGTTTACAGATCCTTGCAAAGACCTTAGGTCGCTATATTAATATGGACAAGCTAAAAAAGTAGAACCTCGTGAAAGAGAACCTAGGATAAGTATGTGATAAACTAAGCTATCATGAAAAAACTTGTGAGTTAAACCAATACATAATTTAATCATTATTTCATCAACTTTATCAAACACTGTGAAATAGTGTTCTCTTCTTGAGATATTTTTTAAACTCTTCTTGTTTTTCATTAGATTTCTTACTAAAACATATAATAAAATCTTGATTCAAATATATATGAGAGAAGGTCAATTATTACTTTTATTTGTGTAATGACACCTGATCTTGGTTAATAAATTTATATACATATTTATTTGATCTGCTATATGAAGAATGTAGGAAGATCTAGAAAGCCCTCATATGCAAAATGACTTTTGGTGGTCACAACTCTCAAGCATAAGGACATAAGTGCAAAGAAGAAGATATGAACAATAAATATCACTTGCTACAATAGCGAAAGAAATCATAGTGAGGAAACCTGCACACCCTTTAGTCCATGTTCTCTGATGTGTGTTAAGTCTGCCAACATACACTTGGCCAGTGTGATAGGCTCAAAGCATTCTCATTCTGAGAGCAGGTCAGTTTTCATAGTCAAATAACAAAATAATGTTGAAGAAATGTATATTCCTATGAATAATTAGTTAACAATTCATTTGATACTTAATAAAACTGTCCTGAATTACTTAAAACATTGTTCTAACAAGTATGACAATGAGATAAAAAGTAATAATAAAACGCAAAGTAGGTCACTGAGACCATTGCAATGCCAAAGCAACTGGCATCTTGACAATCTATATACACTGGTATACAGCTTTGAGGTCTCAGCTTATTTAATATGCATATATTTATTACAAACACATAATTTGAAAACATACTAATATCTAATACAAATTGTTTCAAATCTATGTCACATATTACTTAAATGTTATTGATCTACATTAACTATACTCAAATATGTTCAATTAAAGTTTAACCTGTAATATCAAAAAACACATAATTATTCTGTTAATATGGTGATATTAAATCAGAGGACACTTTCAATTAAATCTTGACACAATTGGCAGGCTTTCAATACAAATATAGATCAATAATTACAGTATATTATTTTGATATATACTTTAGTCATATAAAATGATGATGAAGATATGTTAAGATTCAATTTTCAGTTGAATTTAGTGTAGACATGTAGAAACATATCCACAACATATTTTGCATTAAAAAATATGTATATCTTAAATTGATTGATAAATGAAGGAGCAAGTTAGGTCTGCAAGGAGAGAGATAGAAGGTGCTTGGTGCTCATTCCCTACTATTAGGGGCAGGGTGATTATATAATAACAGTTAAAAAGATTGGTTTTAATGGTAATGTTCCAATCATAAAAGGATCACAAATGTATAAAAACCAGGTAAGGAAATGATCAAAAATGTCAGAATGTGTTGCATAACAATACTCCTCTCAATCTTCTGCATTCTTTAAAAAAGTGAATTGATTTCATGGTTTATTCATCTAACATATATTATCTAATGTTATGTTGATCGAATTTAACTATTTCTAACCATATATTAAAAAAGGCGTACAGAAGTATGTATGTGACATAAAAAGAATATCATGCTATTGAGTCAAAAGTTGAATTGACTTTTTTTTTATTTTGATTGAGAAACACGGGGAGCTTCCAATAATTAATACATAACAACGGTAATACTATTTCAGGCTATCGTTATACGGGAAAATATTTGTGTATAGAAATAAGAATACGTGACGTAATATATATTTCAGCTGCAAACTCTCATTAAAAATTATACATTCAATTCTAAATTTATTACGCTTATATTGCACATTTCGAACCATGGTGACCAATGGTATGTCAAGGTTACTTTTTCAAAGAAAAACCTACAATAATTTGTTCACGATTTTACTATTTAATAGATGGTTAAGCATGCTTCTTCCTTGTATTATGTATGCTAATGAAGAATATCTTCGATAAATACGTAGGTAAAACATTTTTAAGGATAATTAGGTTGTGACAGATTGCCGTGGTGCCTTGCAGTTCCAGTGATCAATATATTTAACGAATTTTCTCATTCATATAAAATATCAGCATCTTACCTAATTCGAGTTATCCAGAAAAGAAATATGATGAGTGATCAATACTGAGATCCCGTGATTCAAGGTTATATAACACTCCTTTCTATTACGTACAAAATGAAATGTTAACACTATGAAACACTTGTAATTTCAAAAATTCTAATGTTCGTGTGAGAAATTTATATTTAAAGAGTGTATTTAGAACAAGAAAACCTTTACCTTTGACACTATTTGGATAAAATACTAAGGTACGCAATATTAATTTTGAAATAATTTAAAGAAAATATCAAACATCTTTCTCGGCCGTTTTGTGCTTTGCTTTCCACCGTTCTCACGGCATAGATAAAAATGAGAGGGAGGAGGTAGAAAGATTGAGTACCATAGACAATCGTTATTTTTTCTTTATTTTTAAATGCAAGCAGAAGTGATTTTAACGCTAAGACTTTTGTGCGGCATTAGTAAGCATTGTAAAAATATTTTTTTAATAATCAACACGGATTATAACGTCATAATAGCACAACACAATACTTGCGTAAAACTACAGTTTAATATTTATTATCTGCACTTTATTCTTTAGAATAAGTTTAGTATTATTGTATTGTATATCTACTTCAAAAACCTATGACCTCTCCTCCAGCTTAAATTAAATTGGTTTGTTTATCTTTTTTAAGAATAATCATTATTGAATACAAAAAATAGTACACATTATAAACGATACAATCAGTATACATAAGTAATTCATTTAGAGCTTTGGGTTCTGTTATAAATTTTCTGCAAACCTTTTCAAAGACAAAGGAGGTTATGTCAATTTTGCATTCAAATTGACACATGTTTTGTGACAGTTGACATACTGAACAGATTTGCAGTTGCTTTTACCTACAACGTTATATCAACAAAATTATTTATCTCTGTCATAATCAGAAAGTGATAAAATATATTTCAACGAAGACACTAGAGCTAAGGATTTAAGTTTTTTGTATCAGAAAGTAATCACAATTATCTAAGTAAATTGCAGTACAAAAAGAACCAATATGTACAGTATTTGTGGACGTATCCTAAAAATACCCAAAGAAATGGGTAGAATAGGAAAATTTCAGATGATTGGCCATACTTACAAAATACTGTCTCCAACTGCCCTGAACTCGTATAAAATCCATCGCAATTATTCGTCTACCAAAAAGTTCTTTGATTATGAAAATTTACGGCAGAATTCTCCGAAGTATTTGCTATATTCCTTATTATTTACTACTGCTGCCTATACGTCCTATAAAATTTGGTAAGGAGAACATTTAATGGTGATAAGTATTAAACTTGCTGGCTACTGTAATTGTCCTAATGCTGAGTGAAGTGCATTTCTCTGATTGAAGGCGTCTTGCCATACTTCACTCGGCTTTAGGGCAACCAGTCGAGATTTGGCAAGCCCTAACCATAGCTGTACAGCTGAAAACATCTGCTTTATTTATATACTATATTTTTAACAGTAAAATATTTATAACAAAAATAACTAAATCCCAATGACAAATTCACCTTGATCATGTCCAAAGAGCTGAGTAAAGTAAGGTGACGGTCTAAGTATTCAGTGTTGGATGTTTTACTAAATGGTAATATATGTGGAAGTGCATACTATGTTTAGTTCCCACTATAATAGCTACTAGCTGATACCATAACAATTCCATTTGTCAATGATCTCAAATGTATGTTAAAACTCATAACTCCCAATATACAAATATTCATATACTATTGTCATACAAAGTTTGTAGGAATCCAAATTACACAATACGACCCTCCAGGGCTAAAAGCACTTAAGAGGAAAGGTGTCTTTTTAATTAAACAATTACTATAAGAACATCAAGTGAACATTATAAATGGAATAATACACTTTCATATGTATGAATAAATTAATAATACACCAATTAGATTTCTGCCCCTGTTGAGTGGTTACAAGTGTGACTGCTGATCAGGAAGATCCTGGATTAAAATTCCAGATCAGGTGCTATTGGAATTTTCCTAATTTAGTATTCCTAGTAGTGCCTTGGAGTCTGGAATAGTGCCTGGTTAATAGCAATAGACTCACCATCTATTCCATGGGAATTAAACATAACTCATAAAACATGGCAGTGTCTTACATTCCTTTACCTACTGGTTCGGGGATTACAGGTGTGATGTTACGTTTTTCAATTAGGTTTAATCTGATATAAAATTATTTCTTTCAATTATCTTTTTTATCGGCACACTCATACTTTTAACAATCATCGTTATATTGTTGTTATATATATATTATTTGAGTTTGCACATTTGATCTTACGTTGAAAATTACAGTAACAAAGTTACTGTAACAATTCAAAAATACAAAATGACTAACACTTTAAGAGTATAGCTTTACAAAGAATAACTTATACCATTCATTATTCATATTCATTATTCATTTTGAATAAATATTTTTTCATTTTTTTTGTTTTTTTTTTATTTATTATATTTTAGTAATAAATAATTAATTGATAAGTAAATAATTCCATAACAAGTGACACAACTAATATACTTGTATATTTTAAGGTTGAGAAACCAAGTATTTCCTGCAATAACTGCTGCAGAAGAGATTGTTGACACAAATTCTGATGGTGAAGTTGACACCAGAAAGAAAAGATTTCGTAAGGAAAAGATTGGCTTCCGCGACAGAAAGGTAGAGTTACTACTTACAAAGTATAATTAAATTATTTTCTTTTATAAATACAGTTTTATTCATTGCATTATCAGAATCTACAGATAATATATTGTGAGTCTTATAAATTTTTCAAATATAAGTGGGTATACTTGAATGGTGATTAATTTTTTTTTGCTAATGAATTTAAAACAAAAGAAAAATTAAATGAAAATGATAATTACAAGGTTTGCTAATGTAATAATGGTTTGGTAACAAGGTACATTTCTATGATATGCATGATTTTTTTTCATTTTTGTTATTATTATTATTTTATTTTTGTTTCTGAACATAGATAATTGAGTATGAAAATCGTATGCGGGCTTATTCTACCCCAGATAAAATATTCAGATACTTTGCCACTGTGAAATTGACTTTTGGAGAAAACACAGAAGTTTATATGACACCTGATGATTTCTTGAGAGCCATCACACCTGGCATGAAGCAGCCTGATGGTATTTTTTTGTTTATATTGTTAATTAGTTTATGCCTAATTAATACCTTTTTTGTTTTATTAATTTTTTTCATTTATGTGGTGAAGGGCTAAATGCTTGATAACATTTACTTGTGCTATATTTATTTATTACTTGTACAGTTTGAGTACCAAAATATATGTCATCCAAATAATTCATTATCCAAATATCCAAATGTATACCCAAAATCAAATCTTTAAATTGCCTCCACCTATAGTGACCACCCACCAAAAGATGGTCAACAACAGTTTGTTAGGATAATAACAAAAAAGTCAATAAATGTTTTGTTACTGTGATTCAAAATGCTACATATTATTAGTTGTATAATCTTTGCCCACATTTATTATATAAAATTTCCTGAATGCACTGTTTACAACCTGTTGTGACTTCTAACTGTTGCTCTTCAAAGATCAAACTGCTCTTGACGAGTTATCCAGCCTAGCTCACCTGGTGTATTTCAATTTTATTGAATTAGCATAGCCTAGTCAATCAAGCTGATAAGCTGTATCAGCTTCATCATTATTACTAATTAAAGTACTCATTAAATTACCCACAAATCCTCACAATGACCATTTGGTTTGGGACGCTGCTGAATAGATCATCGAGTATGAAAATCGCATGCGTCAGTACTCCACACCGGACAAGGTATTTCGATACTTCGCCACCTTGCAGGCTCAACACCATGACCAGCACGAGGTGTTCATGACACCTGATGACTTCCTGCGATCTA
>DWME01001149.1:0-26661 GCA_018244795.1 Parelbella ahira ahira
GTTTAAAAATGTGATGTTACGCATCACGCCTGTATTCCCCGAAGAGATAAGCAGAGGAGTGTAGTACACTCCCACGTATCAACAGTGACGTTTAAGTCCCATGGAATAAGTAGTGATATTTAGAAAATTTTGTGAAATCGTTACAATTAACATATTACGTCTTGTATTATCTATACATCCCTATTATTACTATTATATATACATCCCTATTATTACTATTATATATACATCCCTATAAAATACTTCGCATTGATTGTGTGTGAATTATGACGTATTATTAATGATACACGTCCTCATTTTATCAGTTATTTTAGAACTCGATTTTACGCGTGCAAAACTAATACACCACTTTTTTCCAGCCTCCCAAAACTCGCTATACATTACCACGAAGCTGGCCGAAGTCCCCATGGAAAAAATTAACGGCTCCCTAGGAGTGACCATACGCGGGGGTCTTCCAGAAAATTCCGCACCCAGTGCTGACCTCGTTCTTAATAGTCGTTCACTGGATGCCCAGCCCTTAGTGGTCACTCACGTCCGCCCGGGGGGTGCTGCCTATAACACATCCAGGATCAAGCCAGGGGACCGATTGCTGAAAGTTGATCATGTTAGTTATTTATTTCTTCGTATATAGGTACATACATATACGAGTATTGTGTTTGGTAATCTTGTATATCTTATAATTACGAAAGCTTTTCTGTATTGGTAATATAATACTTACGGCTCGAATATGTACGTAAATAAATTGTTATGATATTTGTAATAGATATGTCTTGTGTGTGTTCATGTAAGTTATCTTTGACGCAACTATAATATACCATCGTTTAATATTTCTCTTGATCTCGTGTATCTCTCGGAACAATAACTATTTCTGAATCTCGCTAATTGGCACTAATTATAAACGACGTTAATAATACCTTCGGCGTACAGATACAGTCAGCATTTAATGAAAGATATTTGAATCGTCTTTGTTTTCAAAAATATGTTAGTCGTTATACAATGTCCATATCTTAATTTCGATAGCATCGAATTTTTAAATTTAAAGCATCCAGACAAGTTGATCTATTCCTCAAACACTTAAAGTTACGATAACATTTGTGTTCACAGATATCTCTCACCAACAAAACGCTTTCTGAAGTCCATCAGATCCTTCAAAACTGTCCGCAAGTCACAAGCCTCACTGTTGAATATGATGTGTCCATAATGGAGTCCGTAAAGTTAGCGACCGGACCTCTACTTATAGAGATTGAGAGACCCTGCAATGAAGATTTGGGCTTGTTCCTCAGCAGCCAAAGATACGATGACGTGTACAGTTCTGGATCCGACACGTACCAAAGAGTTGGAAATTGCAATGCCATATTTATCGATAGTATACTACCCGCCAGTATTAGTGACAGGTAAGAATACAAATCGGAATACATTGCATTTAAATATGACGAAATAAATCGCATTTAAATATGACGAAATAAATCGCATTTAAATATGACGATATTTAGAAAACGTAACATCACGCCTGTAAGCTCCGAAGGGGTAGGCAGAGGGGTGTAATACACCCCCACGTGTTTCAGCAGTTACATTTAAGTCCCTTGGAATAAGTGGTGATATTTTGAAAGTTTTGTGAAATCATTACAATTAACATATTATTACGTCTCGTATTTAACCTATAATATACATATGTATATATATACATCCCTATAAAATACTTCACTATTTACATTGATTGTGTGTGAATTATGGCGTTTTAATAATAAGCAAATATCATGAACTTACAGTAAGTTCCTGTGTCTCAATCTGAATCTTATCGTTGAATATCTTAATCGTTTTATATTGTTATGTAAAAATACTCTATGAAAGTACACTAATATTCACGAATAATGTCGAATACAATACTAAATCTGAAGCTTCATTAAATATGAAGTAAAATCTAATTTTATAAATGTACATACATTTTTTTCCATTATTGAGTTACTCGGACACTGTCCATAAGTAAAAAAATATTTTCGTATATTTCCCGAAAAAAAATTTAACATTATTATGCTAACTGAAGCAGTGCTGAATAAATAATAATTCTCGCAAATTGTGAACTGGGAATATTTTATTATTAGGTTTTTTTTTTAAATATTGAAACTCGTTTCGATAATCTGGTTACCTCTTTTCTATTCACACACCAACCAAACACGGCTCAAAAAACCAAATACATATATCATTCAGAAGTACACTTTAGCCATAATACATAACCACTACTAAAAATTCTTGTACCACATCAGTGCTATATCTTGTGGAAATTATCAGCCTCTTCCTACTCCTATGAAAAGTACGCGTGATATTACGTATGAACATGTACGTACATATTATGTGTATGTACCTATATAGATGGACACGATATGTGGTTTGTAAGGCAAGTCGAGGGTAGTCTACGTAATATAAAAGGACCCACAAAATATAGGTTATTATTGTAATCAAGACGGTTTCTTTTTGTCGTACCAGTACGGAACAAAGACAAGAATACTCGGATCAAATATTACGTTTCGGTTATATATGAAATCTATTTCCGAAAACATGTTCCAAGTGAATGGGGGAAATAATAAATAAAAATATAGGTAATTTATATAAATTACCCATTGGAGACAAAATAGATTTTGTTCTGACATTTATCTGCTGTGCCATTATTATCTGCTAGGTCATTTGTCTGATATGGGGTATGTGTTTTTCTTTACTATTACAAATCGGAAATAGGTATACAATATAAGCACTATTCTCTTTCGTTAACAATGCTTATGATACATAACATATTATATCGGTATACAATAGACTATTCAAGGTAAGGTTTAATTTGTAACATCGTCAAATTAGATTAGCCGTGCTATTACACATTTCAACATCACTAATTAATGATATGATTCCTGTTTAACAATTAAAATAGGCCTTGGTAATGGTTCTCTCAGTGAACCCATCATCATCACGTCAGTTTTTACCGTTCCACTGCTGGACATACGAGTAGGCCTTTCCCAAGGGGTGCCACAACACTCGATCTTCCGCGAATCTCCTCCAACCGCTACCACCTGCCTTTTTAAGTGAACGCGGCAGAAAAAATCTTCCTTCCTTAAATAAAAGTACAAATTAGTAATTCTATTACAGGTGCGGTGCTCTCCATCCGGGAGACCAGCTCTTGGCTTTCGATGACCACGTGATAGAGGGCAGCAGCTACACCGCAGAAGAAGTTATGTGCTACTTGGAGAATTGCGAAGCGGGCTTCACGAGGCTCCATATTGCTCCAAGACATGTATTGGCTCACGGTGGAAGGTTTACGAGGGGTGAGTTATAATAAAAACTAGAATGTATGTAAGCTTGTGTTAATATAAAATAACAATATTACGATAACTCACCCTGAATTTTCACCTATATAATATCTATATATACACATATAGGTATGTACCTATATAATCAGCAAATAATTTTACACATTCACCAAATATTTATACGGTTCCAGTAACGGTTGGGTAAATATAGTTTTAAGTTTAATTCGAAGTGTTTGAATTGACCTAAATATACGAGGATATGGTCGTTACACGTCCTGTGAATCGCTATCAGCCGTTTACATTGCTCGATATTTGTATACCATTTAGCATACAGACAAAACTTACATAATAATTTACATTTTGATTGTTTAATCCTTAAATCGAAACTTGTAACATTATAATGTTTATTAAATCAATACAAATCGCATTAAAACATACGTATATCGTAATTTAAAGGACATAAAACATAATAAGATATACAACTATATAATGTATAAAACTTATTTAAAATAAATCATAAACACTTAAAATTCGATTTCTTTTTTTTTATCGTTCATATAACATACTTAGGCACATACATACATATACGAGTAACTTCTGAACCCAAGTCTGGATATGCTCGCCCCAGTAACCACGACAGCAGCATATTCACTCGTGCCATACATATTATATTAATCTCATAGTCAAATACAACGTAAGTCTTGAATATGTCAATAGCTCACATACGGTACATGATTACAGAGGGAGAACAGTTTCCAGTAAGGGAGAAGCATAACTTTTATAAATTTAAGTTAAAAGAGAAAAGCGGTATAAATAAGTAATAAGCTAGACAGATAGCCTAACCCTCCTTTGAGTTAAGAGCCTTACTGAGCTCAGTGAGACCTAATCCTTAATTAGAAACATTTAGCCTTTGAGCAGCGACATATACGTGAAGATCTGTTGCTGCTTAAGAAGTGAGTCGGACCACGTTCTAAGTACTATAACACACAAATATTGATGCATAAATGAACCTTTTATAATTAATGACTATACTTCATTTGTGACTATACATTAGTGACTATATATTAGTGACTATACTATAATTTTAGTGACTATACTATCAACTCTGAGACACAAGTTATCATTAGTGACTATACTATCAACTCTGAGGCAAAATATTTTTAGTCCAAACACGGGTAGTAAGAATTGAAAAAATAGAATCAGGCAAACCATATAGTCATCTGGCTAAGTAGCCAATGATGTAAATGCAAATATATGTATAAAGTTACTTAAATAATCGACCCCCAACCCGCAAGTCCAGGATTATGGGCAAACATGCCTCAAACGAGGTCTATGTTCAGCAGTGGGCTTAGAAAGTTGATGATAATAGTGGCTACAAATAAAACTCATATCTAACCGAAAGTAATAAGGAAAATACTAGGAATGCTAATTCGGAGTAAAATAGTCTCAAATCCACACATACTTCGATAAGTCTTTGAAAAAGAAAAATATCGAAATCTTTCTCTTGTAACTTGCACTACTATCATTCGGTAACATATTAACATCAAACGTGGCTCGTTTGAGTCAAAAGACTTTAGTTCTGTACAGCACATATTTATATATATGTATGTATGTATGTAGGTTCATACGTGAAGATATACAGGTATTAGCCATTTGAGACGCGATAATAATCCAAATGTCGCCTACGAGTTACTAACTTGTAATTAATGATGTACGAACGTTTATGATCGCTGAATTCTTAACCACTAGGCTACCACTGCTTCTACAATAATTATAATTATACATAATTATTAATTTAGTATATTTATCATTTGCTAATAATTATTATAATTATTTTCAATACGACGGTTTTATTTTTTATATTGTAGGTAAAAATAATCATGATTTATTTGATTTCATAATATTTCATAAGAAAATACTGTAAGAAATAATAACCGATGTAAGATTTGGAAAAGAAAAATCTAATACTTATCTTTTCCTTCCCTTACATTCCTTGCATCGGATATAATTATCTCACCCATAGCAGAAATATGAGCCTTTTGTTCTTTTGTTACAGAAAATTCAATATCTGGGTTGTCGACATTGAATGCGAAGAAACATCGACAAAGGAATTACAGGCAAAGTTCGATGCCGAAGCTGGGCTTGCAGGACGAATATGGTAGGTTTTCATATTTCTATTATTTCAGCGCTTGACGACTCGTTAAGGATATTAGTACGCTCGTTACGTTACTTAAAACCGTGAAATTTACGTTACATAGCTTTAACATGTACCTTATGTTTATAGATATTTAAATTACTTTTATTCCAGCGCCAATATAATTATCGAATTTATATATTGACGCTAGAGGAACGTTCTGACGATTTTATTGATTAAAAACCTGTTAACTTAAAAGGGTTAAGAGTAATGGTGAATGTAAACGGCTTCGAGATTCATTAATTTTGTTTTCAATAAATCTTAGTGTTCTTGTAAAATAAATGCAAATACTCGGGAATATAAGAAATTGATTTAAAAGGTTTGTACAGCACTCCTTTTACCCTTTTCGTAATTGTTAGAATTGAACTCTGTAAAATTGATTATCGTTGCAAACTGCGCAAAAAAATGTTCAAGATAAACAGTCGATAAAAATTTGTAATATTCTCATAATCTTATTGGTCACGAAATCCTTAATCACACATACTTCAGTGTGATGGCCCCATACCCATACGACGCCCTGTTCTTGTCAGTAGAAAATAAAAGTCTCCCTACAACGTTATTTGAAGATACTTATTTTCAACAAGCAATTTTACATGTAATTAAATCCTTGCCACCATTAAATGAAACCTCGTAATGTCTAGTTCGTGTTCCGTTTGTCTTGTTATGAAGCCATCGTTTTGAGAGTTTGCTATAAAATATTTAAGAACGAAACGTACAAATGATAATCGTTTCGTACGTACATTTAAAGTTTAACGTTATACTCCTGAGTCATAAATATTATTCTTTGTTTCCAACTTAAAACTACAAGTTGGAAAACGAATACGAATAGAAGAAAGGAAAGAATCCCTTGGATCCCTTCAAATAAACCTAAGAAAAGTCATCCATTTATACCTGAACTCGGCTATGGCAAATATTTTTTGTCTACCTTACAAACGAGGATTCGCCGCGCGGACTACGATGTTTGTTTAGGATTATTGTGTTCACATTAATTCTCGGGTACACTTGTTCTGGGATCTGAACAATATTATATTTGTACATTGGATCTAAATTGTAATAGAACGTCACAGGAGAACACACTAAAGGTGTAGTACAGATGTATATATAATATATGTATGGCTAAATAAACGAATACCGGTCGCCACTACTCTTAACTCTTCACCAAGGAAGCGGTTAGTTTACATCCAACTCTGTCCAAGAGAGGTACTTATAGGTTTACCTTCAATAGTGGAATGAGACTGGCCGATTATGATGCCCATAAATAACCTAACAGGATTTTAAACTTTATCCGTGTCTGCATGTTTTGCAGTATTAAGTAAATTCTTTGGTTTAAACTCTCTAAGGATGTTAATTACGTACATATAATTAAACATACGTGAAGTAATTAATTTTTGACAAAATAGTGAATAATTTGGACGCATATACCGGAGTCAATTAAAATACATTCACACAGTATGTCGTTTAATCTGTGAACGTTGTTTGCTATTAATTTGTTTAATTTGTAGATTGATTGATACAGTGAGTTTCGTATTAAAATTTGTAATTACATTATTTATGAACTAAATATTTTTTTACAATTTTTTTCATTACATATTTACACTTGTAGGGACAATATGCATTTGTTTAGCTTTGTTACAGTTTCTAAGTTTACAGTTTACAGTTTCTAAGTTACGTAATATATTTGCATATCATCAACATGAACAACCCTTCTATCGTTTCACTGTTGATCACGGATCTTCTCTGAGATACAATTGACTAACGGTTATATATAAATATTATTATCATCATAAGCCTTTTTCATTTCACTGTTGGACATAATATGTCTCATATATAAGAACGCCACATATTTATTAGTCTATAATATTGATGTCCAATTCATATGTATATTAGCAATAATATATAACTCTGGATCCCACAGATACGCAACAAAATTACATGAACATGGCGGTATGTAGGACAGAGTCACTGAACATTCAGCTAGAAGTTCTGCCAGGACAGAGCAGTGGCTTAGCGGTACATGAAGAAAACGGAACTCTGATCATCTCTCATTTAGCTACGCAATCTCCAGCTTATCGGTAAGAATTAAAGAGCGAAGAATATATATGTATAATGATTACCGACAGGAACTTTCACTAGCTTGTATCGAATGTAGTAGAAGCGTTTGATGAAATTGGTCGAAGCGGTTTAGTTTTTTATATTTAAAAGTAGAAGTTCAATATAACATACGTTAGGAAAACATATCAATATCTATATTTTTTCAGTTAAGAAATAAAATTATAACTGCCAACAAAAAAGAGATTCATCATTTTTTATCTTCGTAGTAGCAGCAGGTACCTACACGTAATTATAATTGGATATCAGAATCCACCAAGAAATTATTTATTTCCATGACGTTTAAAATCTTTCAGTCCATACTTATCACAAGACTTAAAGCGAGATAATATTTTTGGTGAGCTTCCTAAGCTAATGTTTTTTTTTCAGATCTGGTTGCCTACAAATACGAGACAGAGTGATGTCTATAAATGGTCACGAAAACCTTACCACGGATGTAGCTAATGAGATATTGCAGAGGAGGAATGATTCTCATAATGCAAAATACCTTACCCTTAATGTAGAGTTTAGTATGCCTAATACCATAGAAGCATCTAGTGGAGTATTCAATGTGAAGTTAGCGAAAACATCTGCTGGACTTGGTGTCACTATTACAGGTCAATATAAATACCTCAACTAAATCTAACAAAATTAAAGGAAACTTTAAATGAGTCAGTTATATTTTTTCGTACTATATTTATATACCTTTTTTATATTTCTGGAAGTACTTTAAACAAATGATATTTTTAAATGTGGTCACACAACCTCATAAATTACCCCACAGAAGCCTCTTCCAAACAGGAAATACCGACTATAGGATTTGCTTAGATTCTTAAACCTCTATTGCAATTCAGACGTTTGTATATCTAGAAATGAAACCAAACTTATCTATGTAAATATCTGTCTTAATTTAGGTTGCAAGCAAAAGCTTTTGAGCAACGAGGAGCCGATGGTAATATCCGACATAAAGCCGGGATCAGTGGCGCACCGCAGTGGCGCTCTGGCTGCAGGTGACCAACTACTAGCTATCAATGGACAGCCATTACACAACTTATCCTTAGTAAGTAACGAAGATATTAAAATCCAAATAATATTACATTAAATGGAATAAAATCTTTTATTTCAGCCGTAAATAATACCTGATTTTCTCGACTCTTACATTTGTCCACCAGTGGCATATGATTTTATACAGAGACTGACAGAAAATGACAGTCTTAAAATCTTTCTGAATTCCCCTGATTTTATTCAATTAATTTTGGATATGTCTTATTAGGCAAATGCTTATATTTAAAATAAGTCTTCTCTTCTTTTATATTTATCGTCATAAATTTTACTACTACCCAGCACTTATAGTTGAATACTTACTAAAAGCTTACCCTGACGAACCACGCTATTAAGCTTCTTTAAGTTTATTCTTAAATTTTACTGTTTCAGAGGAAAGTATTCTCTTAAACTGCTAACAGAAAATCAAAAGAACTTAAATTATTAATAATGACTTTATGTCATTGTTATTGTCATAATAAATCTTGTGCCTAAAATTTATTTTTACTAATTATGTATGGATTAAAATGATGTCATTAGGTATAAACATTTTGTTAAGAAATTCAACGAATAATTGCATTTGTTTCAGGACACCGCATTTAACATACTTCAGAATTCGCTAGACGACATAATTACACTAAAAATTCGCAAGCGGGACCTCACAGAGGATTGGTCGAATATACACAAACATAATGCTAAACTAACTTTACAAAGCTTTAGTCACATAGAAACAAAGGCCGTTGTTCATAGTGGGGAAGACTCTGGGCATCACACGGATAGTCCTAACAATAGTGCTAAGGAAAGTGAGAGAAGTCATGGCAGCAGTGATAATGGAAGCACGGCGGTATTCATGGTAGAACTTATAAGAGCAGAAAATGGTCCTTTAGGACTCACAATAGCAGGAAGTGAAGATGTGGCACAGCCTATACTTTTAAGTGGACTTGTTGAAGGTAAAGAATGTTTTAAAACCCATTTATGTTGACATTCTGCAAAATGATTACATAAATGTAATGAATGTGGTAATTGAATGCTATTGGAATTCCAAAACCATCTCACTGTACCTTGCTTAATGAATTCACCTAGAACCGTGCATTTTCTAGGTGGCCTAGCAGAAAAATGCGGAAAACTGGCAATAGGGGATGAGTTACTAAGTATAAATGGTGAAAGTGTTCTAAATAAGCCCCTATCTGAAGCAATAAAACTGTTGCAGCAAAGTGGACAAAGAGTCCAGTTGCAACTTTGCAGAAAAGTCACCGGTAAGTTACCGTTACTTGTTATTTTTGGAATTCGTTCAAACCATTGGGCTCATTTCCAAAACGGTCTGAATTAATAAGGACCGACAGAACAAGATAAATGTCTAGTTTTATGACTATTGCAGCACATCTTTTGGTTTTATTACCACCTTTAAAGTCATTGACCTTAAATTCAATACAATTTGCATTTCGTATTAAAGTAATGTATTTTATATAAAAAATTTTCTTTTTCTTTGAATTACATAAGTCTACAAACCTATTATTCAATTTTAAAAAAGGATTTGGGATTTTTAAATGTTTGTCGGATAATAGTTTCTATATACTGTCATAAATTCTATTTTCAAAAGAACTTTTATAATATTTCTTTGAATATTAACGTCATCCAAGTAAATAATTTCATTTTGAATACAAAGGATTTTATAACAGCATTTAATACTCGGTAGGCTAGTTGGTCGCTGTCAAACCCACGCTGGCGCAAGGCCAAATGATACTTAACGCTCTTATCCGACACTTTTCGCTTTTCCGTGACAGGGCTTTCAAACTGCAAAATCAATTGGCTTAAAAGTTTTGGCAAATTTAATGGCGTTAGTCTACAGCGATGTTTATATTTAGTTTATTAAAAGGTAATAGCCTAAAAGCAGGTACCAGTTTATCTTTAAATGCATTCTGGATATTCTGGTGTATGTATCTGATAATGCAGACTTCACACACCTTAGAATTATTTTTTTTTTATTAATTTTAAGGTGTGCAGGTTTCCTCACGATTTTTACCTTCATCGTAAGGAAGTGATATTTAAACTTAAAACGCACTTTTGTAAAGAAGTGCGCGCTATGGATTTATACCCAGCACTCCTGCAATGAAAGGCTGAATTATTAACCTAGGCTATCACTGCTAGACGATAATATGGATTCTATCAAAGACTTCGCTACCTTGTGACTAAAACAATAATTCGCTTATATATGGATAAACGTAATATTGCGACTTTGAAGTTAAACTTTATCGATATCGACAGGAACAATTGATTGTGCAGAATCGAGCGCGAGAGACTCAAGTCATTCCACGTCGAGTCCTGGACTATCCAATGATAGTGCTGTAGAATCATGGGATCAAAATACACCAATCCGGACTAGCGCTAATTGCGGTAAGTATTATTTTAAATAACATCGTATATATATGTATGTATCAAGTGAAACTTTTCTATAACTTTCATTCTAGCAAGTCAATAAAGATGTCAGAACATATAGGACATCTATTAGTTACTAGTTGACATCTAGTAAGTTACTTTACATTAATACTAGAATTATTTTCTCTGTTACCGTGAACTCTTTCTAACTCAAAATTCATATACCTACAGCTTTTAATGGTATATGTAAATAGAAATCTTTTTGTAAATAACCCAAGACATATTATATGAAGTCTTCAATTACTATCGGCTCTAAACTTAAGTACGGTTTCATATAATTATAACATTGGTGGCATGAAGTCCCTTTATAGTCTCTTGGTGAATAGTCAATTATTCGTATGTAGTAAATTCCCCATTCTCATGATATGAAAGGATCAAAGCTAGCTAATGGCTACTAGCCATTAGTTTTTTATCGAACTTTATTGTCTATCTTCTAAAATTTTACATTTTACATAACCATCAAATTTTACGTGTACTTTATTTCGAAATCGACTTGTACATATTACTGTCTAACAAATGTGTTATTCGATTTAATGCAAGATCTCGAATATGTAAACAGCAACCTATGTAAATTGAACGGCGAATCAATTTCTAAAACGTACCATTTATTACATCGAGGGTATTTTATTGCTGCTATTTGTTCAGTCTATTCTTATTGAAACGGTTTTAGGTAACTCTGAGGTAATAGAGTATGCCGTGCCAGACAAGAGTCGAATAGATAAGCAACCATATTCTCCTACGGACGAAGACAAACTTATGGCGTCGAACTATAGCTCGGCGGCCCCTTACAGTATTAATGATTTGCCATTACCTAACTATTCTCTAAACAATTCCTTGAAGACCTTCCATTATGAGAACACCTGTATAATACCAGAGAGCACATTGAAGAATAAACAGACTATAACGAGAGAAGACGACGTTCAGCAGATTGAAATTTTGACTAGTAACATGAAAGATTGCCAACTGCATAGCGCGGAAAAGTCATCGTGCAAATGCGATTATGTACAAATGGGCCCATATGGTATAGTTTCTCCTAAAAACAGAAGGCCCAACTGGGATAACGATTTTTTAAATAACGGAATCTACACGGTAACAACACCGCAGAAATCTCCGCACAAGCCAGGAATACCGGGTACAAGCTTTCAGTTCGCAACGAGTCCGATATATGAAAATGATGTTCCAAGTGAGTAAAATAAATATATCTTAGTTATTCATTTTTTGTCAATCCGAAACTAGAGGTATCATATCATGTTTTATTTGGATATTTACTCCAACTAACGCCAGCTATTCCTACAGCTACATAACGCTTAGATTCATTTCTAAATAAAGTCCCGAAATCTTTGTAAACAGTTAAAGGCTCGTCTAACAATTGGCAAATCCCCTTTGTTCTAGGTCTCTATGGCAGTGAAACTCTCTCCCCTGCTAAAGGATCGATCCACCACGTCATTCTATACAAAGATGCCATTTACGACGACTACGGGTTCTCAGTGTCCGACGGATTATACGAAAGAGGCGTATACATCAACCGGATTAGAAAGGGCGGCCCAGCCGATATAGTCGGACTCCTACGGCCTTACGACAGGATTTTGCAGGTTTGTCTGATATCGGATTATGGATATCTTAATCGGATTATCGTCGTATAATGGCGGTTCAAATAGAAGTTGTTTTTGCTAACGCACGTGTGGGTGGCACGAGCGCGCTCTGAAATACCTGTATTCCAAAGATAGGAATAGTCTGTTCCTATTAAAATATCAAATTCATTACACTTTTATTAATGCTCATATTTTTTAATACACTGAACATCAAATAAACTTGCGTCATACGTTTTTAACTTTTATATTTTATCAGTACTTCATTATGCCTCAAAAATTTCACCCTCGTAGTCTAAAAATTCTTGGATTCCAAAAGTATGACAAACTGATGATCGCATCTCATTACGATCCATGCAATATCATGGCTAAAGGACAGAATTTTCGCGACTTATAAGTTAACATGATTTCGCCAAAGAAAGTCCATATTAATTCACGGTGTTTCAACAGGTGAACGGAACTAGAACAGTGGACTACGACTGTTGCTTAACTGTACCATTGATAGCGTCAGCAGGAGACAGGCTGGAAATTGTCGTTCAAAGAAACGCAACGTCGCGGGTGAGTTCAAGAATCGAAACTTTTTATTATTTCCAATATCTGTGGTGCAAATTAATATTTGTTGTGTCTGTTACAAGATTTCCCGTTAAGGTTGTGTCTGCTAAAGGAATAAGAAAATGACATATTGCAAGCATTAGAAAATCTTAAGAATAAGTTATTAACTCACGACATAATATGTACTTTATTCTAATTATTTACATCGAAAATGATCTCATAAGAAAAATGACACAATCACATGGAATTTCACATTTTATATATACATTTGAAGAATTGTAATATGATAACTGCAATATTTTAGCACATTATATTTAAACCAATGATAATGCAAAATCTCTTGTTCTATACGTAAACAATAAAGTCTTGTCAAATTTTCTGAGTAGAGTGTACCTATAGACAAGGCGGATAATCTTTTTCATGTGTGAACAATTGTAACGAATCTTCTTTCTATAGAGGGAGCTGTTAGATGACACTATAATTTCTTTTGATATGTGGAACAGATCTGAATAATATACATATTTTTAAAACACGTATGTCCTGTAATTGGAACTTTATAAAAAATTTGCAGAAGAATTTTGGTGAGAATTATTAAGTAAGATATCTCGTAAAGATAATTTAAACAAAAACAATTTCTTTTTCAACATACTACATGTATTTTAAACAACATTAAAATCCGATCCCTAATACTTGTTACAGGACCTCAAGAACCAGAGACAGGAAGATAGCTCGAGCCCGAGTGATAGTAGTATCGTGACAAAGACCATATAGTGCATAACCCGACTCTAGTGCAGTTGTTAAAGACACTAAACAGTTTAACTTTTAAAAATTTACCCATAGCAAAAATATGTATAATTATGAAAATAAATACTGTAAAGTTAACATAAGAGGTAAACGTTGATGAGAATGAAATACATATATGCAGCTTGATAATGATATAAAAGTTGTACTTAAATCATTCAAGTTTCGTTCAAAAGATTCAGAAGTGAATACTCATTTGCACTTAGAAATAAAGATTGTTGATGGTTTCATGTTTACAACAATGTAGCGGCGCGCTTTTCCTCCACAACAACATTCGCAAGCACAATACTCGTATGTATCACGTTGATTGTTGAGAAATTAGGTTACAGAATTTGGCATTGAATGCTAATAAGTTTTTTAATGGTATGAAATATTAAAATTTTAAAATTGATATAAATGAAGATCATGAATGTTTGGAGAGTAATGAAAAATCGTTGTTAGGTAGATAAGCACATGTACGTACTAATAATGCAGTAAGAAAACGGCTTATAATCTTTAATTATTAAATAGTCAAAATATATGATAAAACTTTAATACCTAATGTAGAATTTAATATGAATAATAATATAATCACCAAAGATAATTGTTTAGAATTAATGAACGATGTCAAGTTTGAAACCAAAAAAATTTCCTTTACTTAGTGAAAAATTTAATATTCGATACAATGTCAGTTTATGTTTCATTTCCGTAACGTGCCTATATGTATAGAGAGATACATATATATATATACACATCTTTTATTAGCATATATTTTTACCCATCATATATTCTGGCTGCGTTGTCTTGGGGAAGATGATTTATGAAATTTAAGACACGTTCACGGAGACGTGAAAGTATTTTTAACGATCGATGTTAATGTTTTTGTAGTCAAACCCACCACTGACCTTCAATTCGAGATATTATATTTATCAATGCTCTTTTTAAAAGCAAATGAAGATATTTTAAAAGACCATTTTCTAATTAATTTATCACGTGTAAATTATTTAGTACTTTTGTACGAAAAAGATGCATAAGAGCAATTTTAATTTACTATTGAATATATATGCTACTTATATGTAGTCATTAACATCACTTAATTTTATGATGCCGTAATTTCTTTCATCCGTATTAACGTTTTGCTTCTCTTTACACTTGTGCAGTTTATAAATCTGAAGAGAGCTGAGAGATAATTCATAAACAACTTAGTGTTTATATTGCGTTTGTGGAATAACTCGTACATTTCTCATCTCGCCGTAAAGCAGCATTGTTACTTTGTAAATTAGGTTCAGCGATAGCGTCGATTCCATTCTGGTTTGGATTGCCGCCAAACGGTATCTTTCGTTCGAAAATCTGCCGAAAATATTGCGTCACGGAATTTGTTGCCTATATATTTTGAAATGATTTGAGAATTTTATTATATGGTTTAATTAATTTTTTTTTTCCAGTATTGAAGAAAAAATATATCTCGTTTCCAATTAACAAACAACGATTTGATTTAATAAGACGTTAAACGAATTTCCAGTCAGTATAAAATCGTATCATTAATAACGTTTTTAACTTTTTCTCTAGGTTTTCTATTCGCCGTGGACAACTACATGTAAGACGTGCGATCCATTTATTGCCAAGCATACCAAATATTTAAAGGTTCCTCATTATTACTGACAGCGACATAAGCTATGCATTAAATATATTGTATACACAAAATGATTTAGTGGAATGGAAATTATCAATTATTTATTATTGTGTCTTATACACACGTCATTACAAGCGCTCACACGCTATTCAAGGAATGTAAATATGCTAAATAGAAATAATTGTAGTCATTGTTATTGACATCAGACTGATAGCAAATGTAATAGAATATTAGGTAATGATAACATTAACATAGAATTAATATAATACTAGAATAAAATATATAATCGTAATATGTTAGCCATCCAAGGTGTCACTAATTTTAATGCTTTTTTAATTCGACAGTAGATAATATAAATGTTTCTTGCAAATAATATGAACGTATGAATTTTCGTTTAGAATCTTTAATGACGTAAGTTTAGGGAGAAATGTTTTTTACTTATTAATAATGATAGATAATACATTGTTACATCTAGAGAAATTTTAGATATCCAAATTTCGATGTCTTGTAATGATTGAGCTTCATACATTTAAATGTGAAGCACTTTCTATCTTTTAAGTCACGACTTTTGTCTTTAATACCTCGGTTATCATTTACATCGGTCATCTTACGGTTTACACATTTTCAGTTGTGGTGTACTTAATAAAATTTATTTACTTAATTATTTATTGAATAACCAAATTCACTACAAAAAACTATTCTTATAATGTAGCATAGCATTTATCAGCGTCTACTGAGTTGGATTAAGATTGTTTACTCCAATTTAGACGATTTCCGAGCCAAGATGAATTTCACTGTCTCTAATCCACTTGGACTAACTCGAGCTGAACGGCAATTTTTTTTATCAAATTTATTGTCTGTGGTCAAAAACTTATTTCGCGATTGCCTCATAAAGAGTAAATATAAAAGAACATTTTAGAGAAATTACTTTCAAATACATGTCTTATTATTATCTTCTGGTACCTATAACATACATAATATTATGTACAGGTTAGCAATAGTAATAAAAATCGTATTATTACGTGCTACAGTCGTAAGATTCCGTAGAAATATTTTATGATTTTGTTGGTGTAAAGTTTTACACGCAACATTCAATACGCTATGTAGACAACAATTTCTGTATTTTTAACATATCTTTATTATGTATATGGAAATATCATTAGCACAGTGTTTATTATAACTTGACTGAGGATTAATAAATTGAAAGCTTGACGAGACTGTAGCCGGTGATAATCCTTAGTCTCTACCACTCGTATGAGAATTAGGCATGAGAAAATTCTCATATGAACGTATAAGGTATTTGAACCCCGTATAAGTCCTACATTCGTACTGGAAAAGACGTGCAATGCTTATAGTCCCCGTACCGGTAGACCAATACCGGTCACATACATGTGATTCTCATGACACATTGTAAGAAGGATGATCTCGACGAAAATCGTTTCACTCATTAAAGGTCAATTTTTCCAAAGAAATGATGTAACCAAAGTAAACTTATTATCAAACCAAACCAAAGCAAACTCAAAGTAATTATAATAATCCAGAGAATAAAATAATAATATATCACAATCTTTTCCGTGAGTCATTGAATATGTAATTTTTATAATTAAGAAAGCTAATTATATATATAATATTATAGTCGATCTTTTCTGGAAAATATACATATTTTTTACGAATTCCAAAAGAACTATAAATAAATATAATCAAAATGATGAATAAACTGGTTATGTTTAATTCTTATTAAAATATATAAAGAATATAATAAATTTTTAAAATGTTTTCGCTGTTTGTTATTATTATCCAATTGCCGATATAATTTACATCAAGTAACATAGCTGGTAATTTTCTTTTACAATTTTATTTTTGTACCTTTAAATTTAAGAATTATTTATATTAATTGTCAATTAATTATAAGTAATTTTAATAGTGGAGAGCATAGCTGCAGTCGACTTAATAAAATTATATGCGTGATTGAGACGTGTTGGTTTTATTTATAAAATATTTTATTTTTTTTAATTTTACACACGGTTACATTAAATTAATACTAAAGCATAGTCACTTTTGATTACGCGACAGGTTGTAATACTTAAGCATGAGCGTTTCCGTAGTTAAAATGTTATTCAATCAGTTTCATTTGTGTTAGCTGACTGAAAACCGAAGGAATTCCTCGACGCGTGGCACATTATCCTCTTATAACCCTACCATACGCTAACGCTTATCAATGAATAGAACATAAACAAAAAGATTTTAATTTTTTACTATAAATGCCACGGGCTTAATGGAACATCCCTTGATAAGAATTAAATATTTAAATATCCAACTACAACATTAGCTAACTCGAAACAGTGGGAAACTATTCTCATATCCATTAAAGGCCTAACGGGCGGACCTCGGGACTGTAAGTGAAACTTTTTCGACCGTCAGATAACGAGTTGTCGGAACTCGGCCGCACCAGCTTCGTTCAGTCACGAACTCGTGATAATAGTCGTATAACGTGTGTGAGAAAGGAGAACTGTTGCGAAAATGTTTCTACTGAATAAAATAAGTCACAACCACAGATGGAGGTACCACAGAAAATGTTACATATTGTATAACATCCAACCTATGTTATGATAAAACGCTTATTAACTAAATTAACTTAAAATTCTTCTATACATCAATTCCCTAACGTAACTTAAATCCTTCGTATGACAGTAGCGACTCAATGTTCGAAATAACTTCGTTATTAATGAATGCACTTATAAGTCTTTTTGGACTTAGCTGCAATTAAATAAGAAAAGTAGTAAAAACTACTACAATTGCAATTATGATAATACAAAACTAAAATCAAGGCGTATTGACACTTGGTCAGGTCGACTTTACTTATAAATGTAGTGTACGTGACACGAATGAACAAACACGGCATTAATTATTACGTGACAGTAATTCAAACAGCTATCACTCACAACTATCGATATGCATCAGTAACAATAACAAATTTTATGTCACGTTACAGGTCAGTGAATGTGTCGTACTATTATCAATTATATTTGATACTTGATTACTTTGATTTGATGAAACTTTGATTAAAAGGAAAATATATGATAACGTCTAACATTCTCATTTCATCGTTATTCAATTGAACCAATTTATTAAATACCTGAAGAACCATAAAAAGTCACAGTTTGTACAAGTGGAATACCTAAATTACGTTATAACGTTTGAGAATACCACTTCCGAAAGCGATAAATAATAAGTTAGTCACGTCACCTATATTTATTTGAGTAAAAAGCACGCGACGTGAACAAACGAGCACGAGATTAAATTATTACGTGACAATAATTCAAACTTGCTTACCGCTTTCGTAGTACATTGTATTATTAACGCTTGCGCTGCGATGTCGTCATTAATTTACGTGTTTATTTGTTTTAATTCATCGATTTTATGATTTGGCTGCGAAGTAATATTAACGGATTGGTCACGATAAATGTCAATACAATGTATTATCTCAGAGATTAATTTAGCGAGCTTTTCATAATATTCTATATTCTTTATTGTATAAGAAAAAGCATAAAACGAGATCTCTTTTAAAGCCGACAAAACATTGGCCACTGCTCCGGTATTGCAAATGTCCAAAGACAACGGTGACCGGTTACCTTTAGTGCGGCCGTCTCTGCTAGGCTAAATACTAAAGAAACAGAATGAACTGACTAATGGGTCTTTTAAAATAAGTATTAACCTACTTAATTATCCACTCGCATTATATCAAATCTGTTCCCTATTAAATTAAAACAGAAAATTTGAAAACGTTATTACTGTATCATGTCTGTAGACTCTCTAGAGGTATTAAATTTACATTAACGTTTAAATCCGAAGACACGCTTATGTTTAAATATATTTTTTTCTACATGATTGTTTTATGTAATGGACGGACTTAAAATATTAAATATTAAAATATTATTATTTATCAGTCAAGCCCTCAAATTAACCCTAAATTTTTTTGTAGAAATCCTCAATGACACTCATGACGTCATGAAACACAGAACACAGTATCGATACAGTTATAACAAAATTACTTAAAGACAGTCGCAACGGGAAACTTAGTTATAAATAAACCGGTAACTTGACTACCTCACTAAGTCTTATTTGTGTACTGAAGCCGTGTTACGAATGAACAAACTCAACATTAATTCACTGAGCTAGCTCTACGTGACAATAATTCAGTTAACTTTATTTACTACTCGCTGGATGCAGCGTAACAAATAAACAAAGTACGCTCTTGCTTTGTTATCTTGTTACTATTAATTTTCAGTCTATAAAATATAAATGTAACAATTACTAACAACATTCTTGTTTGGAATATCCATACATAGGCACATATGACAAGCGACAAAACATCACAAATTAAAGGCACTTTAAATTCGGTGACAGACTTTAATTACGACAAAAATATATAATAACAATAATATTACATATATCATTGCCCTATAATTTCCATTACGTCTTAGATTAATTATGCCAATATTTCGTATTTTGATAGTGTGATGAAGATATAAGAGGAATGCAAGTTGTTATCTAGTTGAAATTCTCAAAATAGACTACACGAATAGTTAAGCAAATAATTATTGCATCGAATAACTTGAATATTATAATATGAAGTAACTTGCAGATACCTCAAGCATGACCGAGATTTGACCGGGAATGAACATTCATGAGATATTTCAAATATGGCATTACCTACATATATGACGAGCACGTTGCTCTGATGAGGTTAAATTCTGCGAACCATATGAATCGTGAGGCAACGTTGTATGCGTTTAACTCTTGGATGCGCAAACTATGGGTGTTCACGATATTATGTCAGTAGGAGGCCGGAAAAAATTAGGTATACATACATACATCATACTCCCATGATATCTTTAAAGACTTAAAACTTTTTAATTCATGAATATTTTTACATTCTCTAATAACTTCTTTCTTTAAATGAAGGGAAATAAACGATTACACAGGTGTTCCCAGAAATCATGGTCACAGAACGTTAGCTGTCAATTATCTTTCTAACACTATTACTACTAAAATGCTAACATTGTTACAATAATATATTTGATCATTCTTTTCAATAATTAATTTATAATTAAATTGATAATTTAAAATTGGAACGCATGGAATTAATAATTTAGTAGATATTCATTTATTGCAACACAATATTATTCAAGTCAAGATAACTCGTGCTCATAAGACAGGTGAATACTTTCTTAATTTAAAACGACATCTTGTTGTTTATTCATTTCTGAGAAATACGCTCAAACTTCTGATTGAGAGTCTCAATTTCTAACAAAAGTTCTCGACAAATAAGTATTATGTCTCCTTTGTATAATTTATATAAAACAACAATTTAGTGAAATGTTTTCATTTAACCGATCGACAACGAACTAAGGTTACTAAATTTTAAATACATAAAAATACTTTCAATATCTTTAACGTAATAATAATTAATAATAATAATAATCTTTATTTCAATAGAGATATACATTTTCACAAACAAGTTGCTGGAGCCTCCTTTTAAGCCCAGAGTGCCTGTAGTAGGAGACTCCGCTCTTCCGCAAGTAACAAAACAACTTATGAAAAATAAAGAAAACAAATTTTACTTACATCTAACTATATAAAAGTCTGCGTGTGTGTGCGTGCGCGCGTGCGTGTTCGCGTGCGTGTGTGCGTGCGTTTGCGTGTGCGTGTGCGTGTGCGTGTATGTGTATGTGTATGTGTGTGTCCGTGTGTTCATTCCACACTTTTTTATACACAATACCGAAAGATTGGACAAGTCAAACAAGTAGAAGACAACACATTTCAGGTAACGTATTACTAATTAGAGAATTCTCACAAAGTATGGCCAAATATAGAATAACACAGGTAAAGTGCACATAACAATAATTACTCGTGTATGCGTCAAAAGTGAGCCTGTAACAGTACATTAATTTGTGACATAATAGGCAGGACTATGGTTGATATATTTTTAGAAACTTCGTACATGCTGTCTCTAATCCTATTGTTCTTGCTGAATAGAGTAAGTCAGAGATAAATCCGACGTCTATTAAGCCAGGCGGAGCGTGCACAGAATATTACCCCGACGTGATCTTATGTCAGGCCCTTTGGGAGTTATTATTAGGAATACTTTCACGAGATTTATTGCTCGCAAAGCGTGAATTGAGCTGTCTGGTACAACAATAAATCTTTTATGCCACGATTCCGCTGTAAGGTACATTACGTTGTTGTCATCTTTGTAAAATCATGTTTGGTGTATTGAGTTTCAGCATTTGTTTCGTGTTCAGCGACACATCGCGAAGCATTCTGATTGTGCAATGAGCATTAAATGAGCAGTGGGTCCATTGTTTGGAATATTGAAGACATGCAAGACATACATACATAAATACAAGAATTGCATTACGCACAGATAAATAGACAACACGATTATAAATACGATACACACTCACTGAAAGGTGAAAAATATTCCTGACCTATTCATACAAATTATTTTCAGACAAGTATATCGTAGATGTGAGGTAGGTTGCCAACACATGGACGAATGTATAAATATACATATTCTTTTAGGTTAGGTTTCTATAGCCAAATCCTCATCAAGGTGATGAATTAAGACATACAGTATTAAACTGAAGGTTACCTAAGAAAAATTCTAATATTCGACTAACACCTGTACGCGAAGGTACTTAAACTACATATAACGAGTTAACATTCTTGTCATTTCATTTATCTCTACATCAAATGATACAAAGAAGTGCAAATTTTGAAATGTTACCACTATTTTGTAGGTGAATGTACTAATAATATTGAAAAATTAGTAACAAATAAAACAGCATCAACAAAATGAAATAACTAAAATAATACAAATCGTCATCCAAAATTATGTTGTACAATAATATATTGTCCATTATTTTTATGTACAGTTTGCTCAGCGATTAAAATGTTTGTATATGAAATAAATGTATAAAACTTGAAATTAAATATACGAATACACCTTTCGCGAAAGGGTTGTTTTTACAAAATTTTCTGTAACAAATTGGATGTTTTGAACAAAAACGAGACTCGACAATTAATGCTTTTTTGTACATGACTCATTATTTCGTGCAGAATCTCATAAATTATAATATTTTATTACCTTACATTCTTTTTACACTCTTTCAACACTTTTATCATTGTACTGTTGGAACACGGGTCCGAGAATGTTAAGTCCGTAGTCTTCCACGCTGGCCAGGTGCTGGCCAACTTCGCATGACTTAGAGATTTTCTTTAAGCCCTAAGGTTTAACCTTACCGTTATAATAAGTGCTACTTTATCTTAAAACGTCCATTTTGCAAACAGCGCCATGTACAACAACCTAGTAGGTACCGCGCAGCAACAGGCTTTGCTTAATTAATTTAATTCAATTTTAATTGAATAAATAATATTAATAAATATTTTCTTATCAGTGTTACTTAATTCAGTAATCCAAAGCTGTACAATTAACCTACAATGTAAGTAGTAAAGTAAAAATAATAATAAGCAAAAAAAACATTTATTAAATCCAATAAAGTAACATTTAATTCTGCTTATTGTAAAACATTTTATTTCTACTTTACACAGTCTTCTCTCATCTTTCGTTTGTTCAATAATAACAAAGAAGCGACCTATTAAGATGAAATGAGAAATAAAAAAGAAAATATAGATCCCTGTTTATTTTTCTCCCCCAATTTCTCACTTCGACTTCATTTTTGTGCTCAAATAAAAACTAATTCAAATATTGACTTCGGATATAAGCGTCAATTTTATAACATCCCGAATAAACAGACGCTTTCTTAGCTTCGTCTTGCAATCGATCGGTGAACTTCACCTTGACTTTGATAGTATTATTGCTGACCTTGGGTGTTTCAAGACTCGACAAATTCAAGTAACAGTAATTAAATAACGGTCACAGTCGTATTTTTGTTATAAAGGCATTTGCTAATTAATTCAGTAATCCAAGTCTTCACAAATATATGTACATAGGTTTCTAATTTGTGTATTGTGAGCATTAGAATCTTATTTAATATTGAATATTCTAGACTAAACCGGCCTTCTTGATTCTCAAGTTACTAAGCTGATCTGCTAAACATTATTTCGACAATAATAAGATCGTTGAACGCAAAACGCACTAGCGAAAAGTAAACCACAGTCGGTTTCTGATATTCAAATATTTAGGTATAAGTACCTGTTACTCGGCCACAACTCGAACGCGGAACCCTATGTTCGAGTCGTCAATAACGTAACATAAAATGACAAAAAAACAATACTTAAAAGATGTATGTGTATCCTTGAAAGATGTAAAAATACTAAACGTTAGATCTAAACGTTAACAACGCAAGAAGTTTCCAGAACGATGAAATTCAAAATTCGAATCGCTTTCAACTTACAAAGTTTAACTGACTACTTCACATAGTAATTCGTTGTGGTTCAACTTAAGTTAGTTGCAACTGAGCGCGGGGTTGTTTGCGAATGTGCAAATTACACCTAATTATCGTTTTGCCATTAGAACAACTAATTAGCAGTTATTAGAGAGGAGGTCGAGACGATATCGATAAAATACAATAGTGAATTATATTTCACCCAATTACAACTTTCACACATTTTTAATAACAAAAAGTTAAGATGGAACGCGATCATGCTCGTTAAAGGAATGTCCAGTATTGAACTTAAATCAGCTAATGACAATGATCATGAAATCATTGTAACTAAAACATAATATGAAATTTATTTTATATGTGTAAATATTTTATTACATATTTTTTACATATTGGACGTTTTAGATGACATATCATCTCTTAAACAAATTGGATAAAAGATACACCATATAACAGTAACTTTAAAAGATTTTCTATCGACATCGTTAATATAAAAAAAAAATTAAGTATTATCGATATCGTTTCTGTAACACGACTAGATCCCAGTTCCCCGTAACAGTACCATAATGGAGTCAAACAGTGCATGTTATTAATACGAGTGTATTAGACAATTACTAGTCCGTGTGTCGTTCTGGTAATAAAGTTGTGGTGGAGTACAATGTTATTCGGTAGTCTATATATAAATACTAGCAGTGTATATAAATACTGGTAGTATATAAAAATACCGGTAGTGTCTTTAAATACAGCTACGTCTCTCTGGAAAATGAACTAGATTTTATGTATAACGACAAAAAAAATGGTAAATATAAATTGTGACATTCAATATTTAAATATGAAATTCTTGTCACAGCCATATCAAGAACACATGAAATATAAAAGTTATATGAAATATAAAAGTGTGGGCCAACTCTACGCGCTGTCGCATCAACTTCGCAATAACACAGCGTTTCTCAAACTTTGGATTTAGCGCTTTCACTAACAAGTCGCGAGTGGAAATTATTTAAATGAGCCGCTGTAGGTAATTATGCGTAAAGTTTGTTTTTACAGAATTATCCCGCAACACTGTAGCTATAGCTATTTCCTCGCTTAATAAATACAGAGTACACAGAGCATAGACTCGGCAGGGCCCTAATGATGTTTACTTTTGAAAGAATTATAATAATTTGTTAACAACATTCATAATATGTATTCATGTGTGCGCACGTTCGTACGTGTGTGCTTGTGTGCATGTAATACATCAAAATCAGTTGGAACGCTTTTAGAATATTTATATAATCCAATCTCGAATGGGACAAAGAATTGCTGTTTAGTAGCAAATATAGAAACAACCCTAAAATACAAAACCCTAAAAAATACATTTGATTGAAACATGCTTCGGTAGGTGAAATACAAGCAAACATTTCCATAAGCTTCATCTTTTTTTACATTACACCCTTTGCTCTTTATTCCATAAATTTTTAGAAACCTTTTAGAAGCTCTAGTTTTTCCTAAACCACGAAATCCGCTTTTATTTTTCTGTAAGTTAAATTTATACAAACTTTTACTGAATCTCTGCGACATTGTTGTGGAATTGGTCAATTAAGTTTGTTTCATTTTGGGTGTTAATTTTGTATTTTAAATAGGGTAATCTCCATATTGTGGTTGACTCTTTGACGGGTACCCACGCAGACATCGAAATTTCACACCGGTTTCAGTTATGATATAAGGGTTGAAAGGAGACATTTCATAAAGTTGAGGGATAAAATCAAAATATCGTAGTGGCGTGTACGTAATTATTTCGCCAATTGTAGATATATTTTGATCGGAAAAAACTGACCTGCCTTAATTTTGATCGAATTAAAATCACATCAAACGTTTTCAATTAGCACAGGGTTATAGGGGAAAGTACAATTTGTAAATTGTACGTGTTTTCTCTTAATATGCTGCCGGGTAGCGACGCTACCTCAACTGAAAATTTTCGACGAAAACTCATGCCTTTTTTAACGCTTTTTATGGCGTTTCTTCTTTTTTATATTTTTTTCTCCTTTTTATGCCCTGTCCCTCGTTACGCAATGGGTAATATTAAAAACAATATATCCTCCGGCATGTTTACCCCATAAGCGTTCACTATTTGGTGAAGATATATTGCAATTTAAGATGTATAATATATAAATGTATGTTGATACAGGCGGATTATTTAATTTAAGAAATCCAGTCGCCTTCACACTCGTTTAATAACAGTTCGTACTGTTAGCGTTAACAAGACTAGTTTGTCGCGGAAGTTTCAAATTGGTAATTCTGCTGGATATCTTTTAGCGGTTTTCTTGCTGTTAAGAGTCGAGCGACTGTAATCTTCTTTGTTTTTGTTAACAAACGCCCGAGTTCGAGGTAACTACTTCGAGTACAAAATGTGTATATGTAGGTATATAAGGAGATGATATTCTCAAGAAACGTAATAATATGGCGCAATGTATTTTTTAATCCAATTTTGCACCTATGCTACTTTTGTCTATCTAATGGACTCAGCAGCCACGACCACCACCACCACCCCCCAAACGATGGACCACCTCAAATCGTGCCCTGCGTGGCCTAATACCTGCACCCAGGAAGACCTAATGACTGCCAGTGATGAGGCAGTCAGCGTGGCAAAATTCTGGGCTAAAAC
>DWME01001150.1:0-26660 GCA_018244795.1 Parelbella ahira ahira
AGAGGTGCGCGCCATGGATTCGAACCCAGGACCCCCGGAATGAGAGGCTGAATTCTTAACCACTAGGCTACCACTGCACCAAAAAAATAAATAATAATCGACCCATTTGTCATTCCACTATTGGAATATGGGTCTCCTCACATATTGAGAGGGTTAAGGCCTTAGTCTGCCACGCTGGCCAACTGCGGGTTGGCAAACTTCACAGACCTTTGAATTTTTTTTGTTTTTTGTTAATTCTAAAATGTGCAGGTTTCCTCACGATTCTTAGGTAGTATAGTGGTCAGCATCCCCGCCTGTGGATTGCTTATATTTACAGAAAAATACATACACTGGTTTAAGTCTATATTTATTTTTGTTATGTACTATGTCACGTCGCTTACAAGGTAGGCAGAAAGCACCGAGTCATATATCTCTATGCATAAAGAATTTGCTTGTTTTACGTTAATAACCTTATTAATACACAATTTGTTTTTACTATAAAATGTCTTCCAAGGACTGCTTGTGAAAGGAACACTGAGGAATTTTTTTATGTTGACCAGTAGAAAGCAAAGAGAGTAGGCAGACACGGTTAGACATCAAACGTTCCGGCTTAGTTTACAGAGCTAGCAATACATCTGTTTATTATCTTGGCAGTCAATCTTGGCATCATCTGCCGTCCTATCTAGGCGTCTGTCTCTGTGGGTTTTAAAGAGTGACCACTTGTCAGTTTCGCTAGATGTACATTGGATTTTTCAGTTGATAAAATAAATAAACTAACCTAAAGAGGGAAGAGAAACATGCATAATATAATATACTTTTACAATTTATTAGCGATACGGTGCAATTTAATTATTCACTGTGTTTACAAAATTATGCACATATTTACAAGCGAATATATTATAAGAAAAAACTATTCCTAGACAGGGGAAATGTAACAACTCAGTCACTAACAAAAATTATATGCCTTGACCGAGAAATTGCGCTTAATCTGTCTCTACTAAAGTATCATGAAGCCGTATCCAGTACAGTTACACAGTAGCGAGGTTCTTCAAAGCCTCCTGCGCGGCTTCCGGTAGCGCAGCGTCGCAGCCGGCTTCACGTGATATATGCGATTCTGATTGCGCGTAATTACTTCGTCCGATAATATTACCCGTTCGTAGAGTTTGTAGCTGCTATTATTATCTATGACTGTTCGTAGTGTTTGTAAAATGTATTATTGGAATTAAATTTTAGGTAGGTATATGTAATTCGACGGTACTTCTCTAGGGGTTAAAACACGTGGTGCAGTGCTAGTCGATTTTTATCTGATACTGTAGCATTAATAGCATGTAGTCTTTCGGTTTAGCATTTCAGCAATAGAAAAATCCATTATTTATTGCTATTATTATAACTTCATGCTAGGTTTGTTGCGGGTAAGGCTAAGTGCAGCGAGTGTTATATATCTCTATAATTACTCTTCATACATATACGCGGGTGTCGGAAACTCTGCCTCAATCGTCAGCCATATCTGATTATATTAATAATATTATCAGTATCCGGATTATGATTGGTCCGCGTTGGATTTTGCATACTTATAATTCAACGGCAGTAGCCCCTTTAGGGGTTAAAATACGCGTTAAGGCGTCAATTGTTTTCTACATGAAGCTTTATTTTTCACTTTATATAGTTACAATATTAATAGATGAAAACATTTACTTCACTGTCAACTCATAATCCACACAGCTGTATTGAGCTACAAAAAATATTTATTACCCAAAGGCGTTTAACACAAATTGTATATAGAATGACAAATATGGAATCTAGCAATGTGTCAGCATATTTCTTATTTCTCATAATTATTCTCGGTGCCCACATCGCGCGCACACACACACGTATACAAACACAGTCACAAACAGTGACACACATGCATACATCAGCTGCCTAACACACAAATAACATCGACAATGACTCTCGAATATAATCCATAATTAGAATCGATTTGCACTCGGTCTATTCTTGCATTTGTCATAATGCTCCGGGCTCATTTGCGCAAGACATGATTGATGGGCTGTTTATCGCGCGAAAGGCCACCTATCAGCCAGCTCATTGAATCAACCGATAGTACGCACTTTTTGCAAATGGATTAATAAATTCAACGTCATAACTGGAGATAAGAGATGGTGGTTCGAAGGTAAAAGCTTAAGCCGCGTTGCGCTCCTTTCCGCGATAATAATTGATCGATTACTGGTTTTTTTTTTCGACTTGCGCGCCCAAAAATTTTTTTTTTATTTAAGGTCACTATCAGTTGAACCAATCGCGTTTAGTACTCACCGGTAGCTGAGTTTACGCAATACATATGTATGTACATGTTTAATGATTATCATTCCTGATTTGATTGGAACGTGATAATTAAAAAAAAACATGTGCAAATACTTTTTTTACCATCCACTTTAAATATTTTGGTCATATAATTTTATTTTCTTTTATAATCGTACGCACTAAATTAGCCTTACCAAATGATGTTTTAACCAGCGGGTAGTGCTTTTTACACATATCTATTCATATCCATTGTTCTTAGTTATTGGTTCCTAGTTACTGTGTGTACATTAAATTAAGAAAAATGTAAAAAATCATATTCAAAATATGACAAATCATATTAGACCCCGTCGTAAACTATAGTAATAATAATAATTCGAAGTTTAACCCTTTATTAGCATCGTTTTTGGAATTGGCCGCGTGCGTTCGCGCCGGTAATGAATGAGTGTCGCGTTGACATATATCATTGCGCAATTGTCGCGCAGATTAAAATTGATGAAGCGGCTTTGTTGAGCGCGCACGCGTTTCATTGTGTGCGAGATCTGTTCTATCACGGGTGCGATTATATTTTAGATTTTCTGATGCAAAGTTTTAATGGTAAATGGCTTTGTTTAGACTACCGATATTAATAATTATATTAAAAATACAAATAATAATATATTTGGGACACCTCCATCACAAATAAACTATAATTGGAAAAGTTATTCTGATGATTTTGGTAAATTATTTTTTTGGTATCGTTAAGACTTTAAAACGTGTTTAGCCAATTTTATGTGAAAAACTTTTTGACTATTGATAAACGAAGATAATTTTGAATGTCTTCAGAACTATACAATAGGATTGTACGTTAATTCATAATTACAGAACGTTGTTTTATGAAATTTTTGATAACTGAAAAATGAAGGTAATTTAGAATTGTTTAAAAATTATGCAACAGGATTGTACAATAATAATCATAAACAATATTTTTTCCAAGCTACTGTTTATCTAGTTTGTTTTTCTCTAATGGTTATCACGCCGACATCTTTGCGTAAATCCAGCGCAATCGTATCGCGCCGATCCCCCACGAAACTGAATGATTAATCAAAAAATTAACCAACGACAATAGCGGCACCCCCATTATACCGACTACAATCGCTCGGCGTCCCACATCGCGTATTTATTTAACAATCAAATAAATATTACCGACAATAAAATAGAAATATTTCAATTTAATATCACCGCCCTCGGAAAGGGCTGAACCTGGCACGGGTGTGATTCTGCTTTTTATTCACAGATTATATTGCTCCATTCCTATCTAGATGTAACGCGGAATTGAATCATTTTTGGTTGTTAAAAAATAAATCAAATCTACCCGCGTCTGTCAACGATTATGGTTTTAGTTTGTTCTGTATGGCATTACAGTGTTATTGTTACGCTTGGTTAGTACATTAAAGAGAAATAAATTTGTCTATACATTTTCAGCTTTATCTATTACTTTGTGGATGAACAAGAATTTAATTTACTATTAGGAGAGTTTAGAATATCTAGGAATATAAACTTCGGTCAGTGTTTGAAGAAAATAAGCGATGTAAAATAAATAGTACCTACGTCAGATCTATAAGGCTAGAGATATTCGACACTATAATAATATATGAGAAAAAGGAACAAAAATTGGCCAACAATTTTAAATTCCGCACGTTGATTGGTATATCACTGTTATTTAATAACAATATTTATGTTTATCTCTCGCAGAACCAATATTATGAGATATTGCTGGGAGCGTACACAGAGCGGACTTGCACCTTTTCTACGCCTTGAGCTATTATATTATAGAGCCGAGATGAAACGTTCACCAAGTTTATAGTACACATTTGACCCTCGAAGTAGATTAGCTTTATATGCAGAACAAATTCAAATCATCTCTACATCAGCTTCCTGTCCAATGTAGAGTCGGTGGAGAGCCCGCACTGCAGGGCGTAACGGTACCTTATTGTATCTACCTGATGCGTTCCGGCCCTCTAGCGAAAGGTAGGATGGGTAGAAATAGAAAAGTACTGCCTAGTGGACAAGAAAATTATAGCAAAATTTTATGTTATATATTATCTATTAAATCGAATGTATGCACGTGTGTATCATCACGCTAGAACTCTTGCGGAGTAGGCAGAAAAGAAATTTCGAAAAGAACGTATGTCAGTACATGTTACTTTTTTAATTTCTAATAGCTAATGTTTTAACCTCTTCAAACTCTAAAATCACTTAAGTTGTTTTATGATTTTAATACATTTTAAAAGCTTTATAGATTCTTCCCCCTTAAACCGTTTAAAGTGTTATTTATGTTTATTAAATACCTGATATTACCCAACGTGTTTCCATTATCCCCGTCCATGAACTGTAGATCTATAAAAATCTAAGTGATTATTTATATCATCGATATTCTAATTACCATTACATAAGATCTGTCACTTACATAGGATCAGATGACCCAAACGAAAAAGTAACTTCACGCTTGTAATCAACGCTGAGGAGTCCACCTTAAACCACATTTTTACTGCCCATCACAAGACTGGGCAAGTGCTGGCCTATACTAAATTAAAAAAAAATACGTTACGTTAAGTTCCGCAATGAAGTAGGCGATGAAGGTGTTGCCGTGTACCATACACATATTCACATGACCCAAGATATTAATTACTATTATACGAATTCTAATGTGGTACATTATAAAAATTGAAATTACCGCATTATAAGCAAGTTACAGATAATACCGACGGTCTGGGCAGATCGCACCGCGGGCTATAACGGCGCGGGGACGCACCTGCGTTGCGTCTATACACCGACGCGACGCCCCAAGCGTCCAACGACGCAGTAAACAGAATCTTTATTCCCGTTTGTTACTAATGTTTGAGTTTCCTTAAGTCATAAATTATCTGTGTATAGAGAGGTAAAGTTCACTTAGCTCGACCAGCTTGCCCACCACCTACATCTGTTGGTTCATCATCATCATCAAGTGTTACTATGTACTATCTATCTATGTTAGACTCCAAGGCTGATCCATCTTGACCAAATCCTTGACTAACACCTATATCGGTCAAATGCTAAATATTATAGCAGTTAGGTCTCCGAAACCGGCAAACGCGTATGAAGAGAGTGACGAATGAAGAAGTACCCTAGATCTGTCTGGATAGATATATTTAGCATTTGGTGTTCTCTGCATACCATGTGAGAGACCTTGCGCAGTGATATACGAGTAATAATAATAAAATATGTTATCGTGTAAAATTATTATTGTCATATCCCTTAGCGTCCACATAAAAATGATAATAATAAGAGATACATGAATCAAATGAAAACAACGCGAAATAACAGGTGGTCGTAGCTATGTAATAACAATAATTAAAAAAAAAAGTTTTGCAAAATTGTTATAATTGTCATACCGTCACGGGGAAGGCAGAGAGCGTCTATAGATATTAATAACATCATACAGCAATCAAACGAATGTGAAAACAACGCAAAACAACAGGTGTAGCGACGTTTGTGGGCCGTTAAATTCATTATAGAGATCGGTAAGTCACCGTTACGGTGCGCGCGCGGGCCATGTGGCGGCGTCGTGGGAAAACGTAACGTGCTAACCATAAGTTTACACTTATTTACATTATTTGTCATAATTTGGGGTAAGCTGCTCTGTCTATCCTCTTGCGGAATTACAGGCGTGATGCTATGCTGTAGGTATACATTTATTGGTAACTTGGCGTTTATTTGCAATATTGATGATTCTGGCAGCTTTCGACCACGGCGACTCTGTCGGTTATTGCGTTGCTCGGGTATTCTTGTGTGGCTTTGGGAAATTTTTTTGGAAATACTGGCGTTGTGTTATGCTAGTACAATAACTGTTGTCATCATTATTATTATTATTACATAGATAGATTATATTACAAAGATTATTATTACATATAAATATTACAAAGATATTGTTAGCGTTATCGGACTATTATCACTTACAAAAGACGACTCCAAGCTTTCAGTTGATTGACAATAGTCATGCTTGATCCGTTACGAAGTAGATAGATAGCACTGAGAGCCGATGTCTATCTCTACAGAGCTGATGTGATTCTTGTACGTTCAACACTGTTTTGTTATATGTTCATTAGTATGTGAACTACAAATTATGAGTTTTTAATTTACACATATAAGTAGAAAACAATCATCTAGCATGTCAAGGGCTGATAACAGATTACAGGTAATTGCATCTAATAGGCGTAAAAACGGCCATCTAAATAAGAGACTTCTGAGGTATCAAAAATCTATAAAAATTTATTTCGTACAATAGTGTGCATGTATTTAAGCTACGTAGAACATAGTACATAAAACACAGTAAGCTTTATTTTATACTATAAAGAATCTCTTTGTAACAACAAGATGCGTTCTTTAAATTTTTAAGAATTCATACATTATGTATCAGTGTGTGTATATTATACATAGGTTATGAGGTAAATATTTGATCTTGATCCAGATTAGTCCCATTGAAGTCTGATTTGATCTACGTTGACAATCTTTCTTTTCGTCTTTTCCCAAGACGTGGCCCAACACTTGGTCCACAGTTTAAATCTATACACATGAAAACTGATCTTTAAATGCCTCCATTATAGTATTTTCACAAACGATCGTTAGCGAATTCATCAAAAAATTCCGTAGTGATTTGAACGTTAATAAAGTCGAATTACCCATTAAACCCACACATTGCGGGGTTGTCATGCATAGATGATTTTCATTCAATGCAAAAGTCGGGTCAAGTGAGCATGTTACCCCCGCGGGCAGGTGGGGTGGGGGTGACTTGCCCCCTGATAATTTGTAACCAACACTTCAGTGTTATATTGACAACATTCACTGTTTCGTGAACTCTTGCCCTCTTCAGGTAGCATCAGAGTGTATCGTGACACATCATAGTAGCTATTCCAGTGATTTTTTTTGTTAATACCAGGTGAGTGTATTTTAGTCATCAACCTAACTACACACTCTACAATAATACTATAGGAGCCTAGTTTGATTTTCCGTTAATGATATATAATTATAGCGCAATTTGTTTGTGTAAAGATATTCGTAATTAAGTATACTTTATTGAGTATGTACCTACCTATGATCTAACTACCGCGCGGAAGCTTCGATCTAAAACGTTTTATTATTATTTTTTTTTATATTTCCCAATCACTTGTTTGTGTAATCTTTTCATATATTGTCTCGCAATTAATTTAATTAAAAATTATAGTATTTCCCCAATTAAAACAAAATAATTCACATTGATTAAATTTAATGCTTTGCTCAGAAGACATTGGTAGTATTTCGTGACATTTATAATTTCACATCTCACAACAAAGCACCCGCAACTATCGTGAACGGTACAAGAATGATCTTATTACTTTATTTCTTCCAATAAACCATACTTGTCCGATGATATCACTTATCTAGCCTTGTCTTATCACGGATGCGATGCCCGCTTCTCCTTAGACAATGCTCCAGGCGTGGCTCCGCTTGTCGTGACTTGAATTAATTTTGCATGTGTCAATGTTAAACAGTTGGCTTATTCATACTTCCGAGGTGCGTGCTCCTCCAATCGCAGTCAAATGTAATGTAATGTAACGTCGATAAATCTTGCTATATACAAATGGGATTTAATTAGGTGGGACAGAATTTCAAGCGCACGTTTAAATATAAAATGGCGCGGGCTGGTATTAATTATTTGTTACAATAACTTTAATTGATTTTAAGAGAGTAAATTCAGGTTTTCCGTTAACATGATATATTTAAGCACAAGTAGCGTATAGAGTTATGTTGGTGAATATGAAGTCGTTTCACCTCATTGCGTATTTATTAATTTTAAAATTTTGTTAATAGATTTAACCAGAATTCATGAATTGCGAAGTTACCGTTGCTCAGCAGTGGATTGTATTTGTCCAATTTGCTTTTTATTGATACAGTTAAGTGCACATAAATAAATGTAAAACACATCTTTAAATCGACTGCAAAATAATGCGGTAATATGGAGACACTTTTTCCGTGAGATCCAGTCGAAAGAGATGGTAGAAGTTCAATAATTCTGATCATGTACCACGGACGCTTGAGATCTTATCTAACGGCTGGTACACATCGCCTTGCTCTACACATAAAACATATAATGAATAACAGATTAATTCACGTCAAAATCTCACCGAGAATCTCGTAACATCCTGTTATGAAAGCACTTCGGGTTTAATTAAAAGCTTTTCATTAACGTTGTGCCTATATAATGTTTAATCTGTTACCATTAACGCTACCTGTTACCATTAATAATTAATGTTAAACTTAATTGCTAAAAAAGATCAACTATTTTCAGTTATTACCTAATTTTTTTTTGTTATTAATAAGAGTTACTAATGAGAATTGCAATCCATTCATCAGGCATTTAAAGTGTTTTGTGAATGAATGAAAATGTATGATTGAATGATATGAGTGAATGAGAACTGAATGAGACGCAATTGAAAATTACGTCTAATAATAATGCTAATCATAATTATTTTACTAATAGCTATTTTACAACAATTGCAATACATAAATTGGTTTTTACAAAATATTTGACATATAGAAAAGTACTTTTTCAATTTAAATATAGTCATACTATTACTGACAAACTTTTAGAGTCTATTAAAATGCTTAATAATAGATTTTTTCGTACTCTACAAACACGTTGGTGTGACGTCATGGTATATGTAGGTCTCTATCGCGCGCGGATTATAAAGACGAAATACTATCGCCATTATAACAAAAATTGAAATCTGGTAACAATAGAAACACGCAAGCATTCATAGTATAATAATATGAATAATAAATTTGATGACAAAGTCCTAACATCACGTAGAATTGGACGACAATAATTTGCTGATTATATCGTTGTTATACGTTTGGTCTCATTTCGAGCGCATCACTTATGTTAGGATGTGCATTTGTTATTACGTAACAATGTAACAATTTAACATCTTTTCTATTGGTATTATTTAAATAAAAATCATTTTCGAACATAGATAGGTACGAGTACTGTTATTAAACGTTTAAACGATTTTTATACCAATGTCTGTTTTAACTATAATTTAATAAAATTTTTAAATGGTTGTATTTAAAGAAATATAGTGTTAAATTAATAGGCTGGTGATAAGTGGGAGCACTACATCTCTTTGCTACCCCTTTGCGGCAATACAGGCGTGATGTTATTTTATATTAATAGACGCTGTTATTCATTCCAGGTTGTGGCTCCAGTGCACAAACTAATCAGCAACACACGGAAGACGAGGAGAGAGAAGACACAGACCCTAGGTGTTCATTCTGTGATGCACCTTTCCCTAATATTGACGTGTAAGTATTGTATTACTAGTGTTTTTAATACAAATATATTAAATACAAATAAAGGTATTTATACCACACAGTCAATAATTTATTTGTAGGCAGGTTGTCCAACCATTTTGTCCGTATAGTGGTCTTCAATGTAGAAAAAATTCGTTAACTAGAGATCTTTGGCAATCGGAGCTCTCTGCCTACCCAGTAACAAAACTAGTAACATAACTAGTGACATAATAATAATGTAATTACGCAAAACTGCACAATTAATTAGAACACACATCAGCGTATATTAACAGAACAAATGAAAGTAATATCATATCCCTATTGGTTGTCGAATTAAAATCGTATCATTCAAGTGCGTATACAGTTCCTTATCTCGCCGATCCATTGAGTCGGCGGCTGTGATGCAGGAGTCGATCAATTTCAAACGTCTTCGGAACCATTAACCTCTTGCCATTAATGCTGTTTGGTCGTCTATGGAGAGGTCCGGTAACGATTTATTTAACGCTAGAGATGTGCCCGTTAGATAAGACCGCCGACGATGATTTGTTGCAGGGCGGGAGAGGCACGCGACGATACTACATCACTAGCATTCCTCGGATCACCTCTGAGCTTTCGTAACGCGTTGTAAAAAATATATCAATGCTGGTAGAAAAGTAGCTCAAGTGATAGTATGTTAAAAAATTAAATAATAAAATTATATCGCTAGAATAAAAAATGTCAGTGCGAGTTGAAAATTAAAATACTAGAACTGTCTCGTTAGTTGAGGGGTTGCAATCAGTGTTGCTGATTGAGAGGTTCTGGGTTCGATGTGCTTAGTCGGGTACTGTTGGGTTTTTCTAATTTATAATTCCTAGTTGTGACTCGGAGTTTGGATTTGCGCCAGGTGTATGGTTACAGGCTCATTAAGTAGTCGATAGTGGGACGTATATCACACGTGAATCATGGGCGTGTGGTACAATCCTCTGCCTATCTCTTCAGTATTAAAAAAAGTTTAATAAAAGCAAAACAGTGATGCTATACTAAACAAAAAAAAAACTTAACAAAAATATATATTATATAATTTAAAAAAAATTACATAATATTTTTTAATATTATAGCAATTCTAACAGAAAAATAGAACAACTAATAATGATAGCATTCTAGAAAGATTCACTTTGGTGCTTGTTAAAAAAAGTAAACAGCGATAAAATCGTACCGACAGCAGGCTAAACGTTTCATCACGAATGAAAATATATCATGAATTTATTATCTGTGTGACAAGCGACGGAAGGCCTTAATGGCGTGTGCCATCATATTCTATTGACGCGGCGTCGAGGCTCGTCAATAATGCAAAAGATCTATGTAGATTATCGACATGCACAGTTTTAACCTATCCCCTAAGCCTTTATCGCTATCATCGCTACACATCACTATTGGGCTAACGACACAAACGTTTCAAATCCATCAGGTGATCTGTTATATGCTAAGGACTTTTTGTTTTTATCAAATTGGTTTTTAATAAGGGAAAAATCTGCAGTTTGGAGCTGTGGCCGGCGCATGGCAATAGGCTCACCACCTATCAATGGTGGGTTATAAAAGTAGCTGGTGAAACATGGGAATGTATTAAATTTATGTTTTGAAGATTATTTAGTTAATTTCAATTAATTATATTATACAATAAAATTGTAGCATTCGATAACAATATCAAAATAAAGTTTTATTAGATACATTTCGATAACTGGCACTTTCTTTTCGTGCTATCGAAAGCCAAATTTAAAAAATGAAAATAGTACCCACTCGAATAGAAATGTACTAAACGTGAAATAAAAAATCAATTGGTACAATGTGTTTCTATTATCAAATAATTTAATTCCACTGTTACTTTCGTTTCGGCTGCCAGTATTGGAACGCGGCCGCTGCGGCAGAGCTGGCTATCTGATCCATCCGGTAGCTATTACGAGTACGATAGTAACTTGAAATACAGCCTCTCGTAGATTTTCGTGCCTTTAAGACTCTCTTTAGTCATCAATTTGTGACTGTTGTTGGAATTATAGAAAAATGATAGATTTTAAAAGTCTGGAAAAACGAATGTGGAATAAGATCTCAAATTTATAAACATGTGGTACGATAACGTAGAAATGGATAGATTTGTCTATTTATTATTTACGGTTTTTAAACTGATTGAAAATTGGAGGAATTAAAGGAATAAATGTACTCTTAACTCTTATAATTGAAAACATAGGGATATACTACGTAATTATGGATGAGTCATACTTTATGTATGTAAATATGTTTAGGGGATCCCGTACATATTTTTGTACTCTTTAAACATAGTCGAGCTTTGCGCATGAAGCGTAGAAATTACTCGTATATCTACGACTCAATTACTTGTGCTTAGAAAAAGTAATCATTAATATTTAATATATTTTGTTCAAACGAGCATAATTATTAAATTAACCTTATGTGCATGTTAATGCTGTTATACATGTTATACATTTTTTTAATTTTCAATATTGAAAAACATACCTAAGAAAGTTTAATATTTATTACGTAAAAAGTATGTACATAGTAACATACATTACAGTACCTACTATGTAAATACTTTCTATGTAATTTTTATAATGTCGTCAAATCAGCATTTACCGTTCCACTGCTGGACACAGGCCTTTGCCAAGATGTGCCACACCACGCCATCCTGCGCAGATCTCAACCAGCCACTACCACCCTCTTATGATAATATCATTCTTCTCATCATCGTCATCATTATCGTTTGCTTATGGATATCCATTGCTGGACATCTCCCCTGATCAACGCCATTTCTTTCGGTCCTGGGTCTTCCGAATTTCTTTATATTGCTTTAGTTTCATAACATTCATGCGGCATTTTATCGCCTCTATGGCACAGTGGCGTATGTGGGCGTAATGTAATGGATTGGACCGAATGAAAGTTGTTCATCGGATGTTATCGATCCGTGAACATGTAGATCGATACTGCGATCGAGATCTTATAATTGTCCGCCCGACTGTACCCACTCCATGTAATTTACATTGCAACATGATTGATTCTTTGGTACAGTCGCAGATACGATTGTCTATTTGACTGTACTTAGCAGATGCTGAATATATGAGAGGGTTACTATGATTTATAAGCGTATAACGGCAATGAATTTGAACTTGGAATCGATTTTTTCCTAACTTCTAGTTGTTTTATAAATAAAAAAGCTTATTAACTTGACTGCCTCGTTGGCCGAGTGCTTGCACGCGCGACTGCTGATCGGGAAGTCAAATCCCGGGTCGGGTACTATTTGATTTTTCTAATTTAGAATTTATAATAGTAACTCGGAGTATTTATAGTATTAACTCGGAGTCTGGATCTGCTCGGTGTATGACAATAGGCCCACCTATTCCATGGGAGGTAAACGTAACTGGTGAAACGTGGGAGTGTATTACACTCCTTCGCCTACCCTTTCGGGGATTACAGGCGTGATGTTACGTTTTTATTAACCTTATAAAATTATGTAAAGCGTTCAAGCAAGTAAAGTACTGTCTACACCTTATATAACACGAGGTTTATTGATGAGGAACTCACGTCCTATAAACAGTGAAATTTCCAACTAACCTTTTTGTCAGTGGGTAAGCAGAGTGCAAAAAATCGCGTGATGAAACACGAGGCTTTTATTACTATTGCAAATAGGAGAAAAAATATTCGGATAACGAAATGTAGTATTAGAAAAACTAGGGCAAAACATTTCTTATTCAATTTGAGCCGGGATAAAAAAACGTGGACAAAAGTGTCGTGTATAATAAAAATAAGCGGCCCACTTTCAATTCTGCCTATCTGTTTACGCAATAAACCATTAACAAGTACACAAAGCGTATCTTTGAACGTTTACATAGATGCTGTTGTGTTGAGTCAGCGCTTTCCAAACTGTATAGACGTGACGTACCCACGCTTTGCGCGATGCAGGACAGTGGTGCTGAACTTGTGATCTAAGTTCAACTTATAATTATTTAATAGCAAAATATTAGTGAACAAGTAGACCCAGGAAGCGTGTGCCTCTTTGCCCAACTCATAAGGGATCTGGCGTGCTCGTAGTAATAATGATAATATTAGATATTGTATAAGACTAGAAATGTTATGCTTAGAAACTCTACGATGGTAATAATAATAAAAAAATATATGTTGCTGGAGATCTCTGACGCTGATAGAGTCGTTGCGAGCGCCGCCCGAGGCGAATATTGTATCTCTTGTTCTACGTTGCGCATCTGGTTAGAGTGCTTACTCTACTATTTTATAATTATATATAGAGATATCATATACAAGCCATCAGCTATCGGTCAGTGTGGTGGACTATGGCTGCAACCCTTTATTTTCTAGATGGAAATCCAGGAACAACGTTGGAACGATAAAAGGAGTTATGATGGATATACAAATATATGATTTTTTGGTCTTTATATGTATGAACGAATATTGATCTTTTTATTCGCGTATTAAAGTAACATGCAATTGAAGAAGTGAAGAATAATTTGTGAATAATGTTAAATAAGTACATTATGTATTCTAACTTAAGCTCTCGGGTAGAAATGTATTCGTAAATAGCATTCGGTAGGCAGTCAGTCTTTATAGAATTACTTCTCATTAGCTCAAATATGTGGTTGTATTTCTATATATAATAACTAGTGCTATAAAACGCAAACTGTATTTAAAAAATTCTTTTTCAATATAAAAATTCGTAAATACTTATTGAACCTATTCACAAAATAAGAATTATACAAATATACATAGATTATTTTAATATATGCATATTTATCTATTTAATCATAATTCTAGGATCTATTTTATGTTAAAATCAATTACCCTTAAGAAAAAAACAGGTATTTAACATCAGCTTGATGAAAACACCAATAATTTTCCCGCGGCGTGCTCTACAACTGTTTTGATTATCTGCTACAGGACTACTACGTAACAGACGGGCGAGCAGCGTCTAAGCGACGGAACCATTACTGACAGTAGATTTTATTCCTAAGATTAATTAAAAGATACGGCAGCAGGCCAGGCCACTATGCGAGAGTGAAAACGCTTCACCTTATCATACTGACGTGTACGACACTTTCCCAAAAATACTCTACATTGCTACTTTTCCATACCATTGAACGTTATTCGTGCGTACAAAACCCGTAATGTATAGCGTAAGAGATAGATTCACGTGTTATGTAAGACAAGACAGGTGCAATAGAAACGCCGGAGGCAGGGGTAGCGTGCGGTGGACCAGTTATCGTCAAGGAGAGTTACTGAGATTATTTTTGCAAATGATATACGTTTTACATCAAAGTCAGAGTACCCTATACGACGTACTGGATGATCTACAACTTTCTATTCGCGATACGCCTTGTTGATGAGATGAGGTATATAACTTTACATACATAGTTCAACTTTACGTAATAGATACATTACTAATTTGCTTTGGGTTTTATTTAGTTTAGTTAGTTTTACTTTACCTACGTGTTGTCCATTGAACATTCAATTTATATTATTATTATTACTATATAGTAACCCCAGATCCCTTACGGGTTAACAGAGAACACCAATACCAAGATATTTATGTCATGACCATGATTTGAGGAAATTTAAAAAACGTTATCTAGTTCAGTCTCACTTCAATTTTTAGCTAACCTGCTATCACTCGGATTGTCTTCAAAGTTTTTTGTAACGAACTTCGCCTTCTTTCACATTATGTTTTTAGTGTTATTACCATGTAACTACGATCCGTATCTTCAATAAATAAAATGTATTCTTTAAATCAAAATGTTTATTTGCTGTTTCACTTCATATTTAAAAACGAAATATTGGCTGAATCTTTGATGAACTATTGGCTAGCGTGGCTGCTGATTAAGAGGCCCGGAGTTTTATTTCAGGTCGGAGATTTTTTTTTTATAATTTACTTTTTCCAGTCAGATTTCTATTGGAGGCTCGCCGCCTGGATCTGTGCTCGGTGTTTGGAAATAATTTCACCTTCTATTCCATCAGGCATATAACATAATTGTTGAAACATGGGAGTATTAAACTCTTCAGTCTACCTTTCCGTAAATAGGAAGGGATGGGGAATAATGCATTTAATCTGACCATCTGATTCCTCATTCCAGGTTAGATCGTCATTTGATCCAGGCGCACGCGCAACGCGCAGCATCCTTTCACTGTGAGCTCTGCAACCGGGCCTACAGCTCTCGAACCTTGCTTCTTCGCCACCGGGCGCTCGCGCACACGGACATCAGGAAATATCCCTGCGAGAACTGCCCCAAGGTATACACGAATTCTCTTGACTTGCAACGGGATAGAAAGAATTCCATCATTTTTACTATTCGCAATTACCATATTTAGGAACCATTTTAGACAGAGATTTTAAGCAGCAGATGTTAAATCTAAAAGACGATTTAACAGACGAAGACTATTTACCTTTACGTTTTTACGAAATTTGATAAATTGTTGTGTTGAATGTAGCAAACACTACTATTATTCAAAACGGTTTGCAGTTACTCTTAGTAAATATAACCTTATTCGAATTAGGGAATATTTTCATAAAGAGCATACGTAGGCCACTCTTATGTTGTAAGTCTCAATAGCATGTAACTTCACGCGACCCGAAACCTGACGGTATTTCAGGCATTTAGCGATCCTTCCAACCTGCAGCGCCACATCCGCGCGCAGCACGCCGGCGCGCGCAGCCACGCCTGCCCCGAGTGCGGCAAGACCTTCACATCTTCTTCCGGCCTCAAGCAGCACACGCACATCCACTCCAGCGTCAAGCCCTTCCAGTGCAAGGTCTGCTTGAAGGTAAGCATATTTTTCTTCTTCACTTTTCGTTCTTTTGGTATCTATAATGTCTTCCGCAAAATATTAGTCTATTGTTTTTCTGTGATAAATATTGCAGTGACTCCATGCAATGTTCATTCTTCTAAGATTCTTACACACTTGCACTATTCGTTGTCTCAGTCTACTTGGAGTACTTAAAAAATATAAAATATTGTAAATTCGAATTCATCGGTTAAAAAAACTTTATGTTATGTTTTGTGTTCGATGTTACTTCAAGAGTTGTAAAATACGAATTATTTTTGTCTTTTTCAGTCGTACACACAGTTCTCGAACCTATGTCGACACAAGCGAATGCACGTCGCGTGTAAAACGTTGGTAGAGTGTGGCAAATGTGGACAGCCATTTCAGACGTATGCATCTCTTACTAAACATAAGAGATTTTGTGATACTGCTACTGCTGCGAACGTTCGCCTTCGAGGACCATTGGTGCCAGGCATACCGCAAATTCCTCCATTACCCAACGTTGCAATGAATACCCAAAATAATTCAAACCCCTTTCCAATGTACAGGGGTCAAGCATTACCTCTGCCATACAACAGTTTTGCCCATTACCCAGCACTGTTCTCGGCGGCGGCCGCGGCTGCTTGCCCACCAGAATTTTTAAATCCATTGCTCTTCAATGTACAAGGCGCAAGGTTAGCGATGGAACACGATCTCGCTATGAATTCCAATTTGTTAGCACAAAAGCAACAGGAGGGACGTATGTCTGTTAAGAGTATGGATAGCTCCACAACACTTGAGGAAATCAAAAAGAGTAAGGATATGGAGTTCGATTTATCTAAGCGAGATGACGAAAATGTTGACAGAGTAACTCCGAAGACTCACAGTCATTACGTAAAACAATCGCCACCATCTGATGAAGCTCCTCAACAGAGACCCTCGCCAGTAATGCCGCCTCAGGCACCCATGGCTCCATTTAATTTCACAAACAATGACGTGAAACATAGCTCACCATTCAATTTGTCGCTTAAACTGAATAATAATGAAAATATGGGTAGCAAACCGGTATCTCCAAGTTTGCCTACAAATTTGACAAAAAACGTTAGACATGAAGAAGGGAGATATTCAGATAACGAAGAAGAGATAAAGAAAGATCTTGGTGATCAACCATTGGATTTGTCAGTGAGTAGGAAACAAGGCGACAAGGAATCTGACGGCGACAACGATGATCGTTCCTTTCGTAACTCATCGGTTAAATCGTTTTCTCCACCAGAGAGCCCGATCGAACGAGAAAGCAAGACACCTGAAAATGACACCACAGATGTCGACGTAGAAGGGGTTGAACCAAAAAGGGAGGATTCCCCCCAACCGTTGGTTTCTTCACCCTTGGCTTTCCCGATGCCAGTCCACCCTCAACACAGTAATAGTTTGATAAATGCAATGTATCCCCAATACGAAATGGATTCGATTCTGTCCAGACGTTTCTCTACTCACACGCCCTACGTCCCAAGTTCGTTTAATTTTTTATCTCCACTTCTCGGCACTGATGGACCCGACCAGCAACAGAACGCATACGCAAAATTTCGTGAAATGAACACCGGCACTGGAAAGCTTCGCGATCGGTATGCTTGCAAATTCTGTGGCAAAGTGTTCCCGAGGAGTGCGAACCTAACTCGGCATCTTCGCACTCACACTGGAGAGCAACCCTACAAGTGCAAGTACTGTGAGCGCTCGTTCTCAATCTCATCCAATTTACAGCGCCACGTCAGGAACATCCATAATAAGGAAAGACCATTCCGGTGTCCGTTGTGCGACCGGTGTTTCGGTCAGCAGACGAATCTTGATCGTCACCTGAAGAAGCACGAGGCTGAAGGTGGGGATTCCCCGAGCTCGGCCGATACGGAGCGTGAAGACGCATATTTTGATGATATTAGGTCGTTTATGGGTAAAGTCACATGTTCTCCTAGACCCAGAACTCCACCTGCATCTTCTCCTAATCCAATTCCTTCTCATCCAGCACACCCTCCCCACCCTTCGAGAACTTCACTCGCTATCTCCACATAGCCGATGGCTTACCCGCTGCCGCCGCCGCCACTATGGCCACAGCCCTTCGAATAACATTCAGTTAGGAATATACATTGTATAGAAGAAAGGAATTAAAACATCTGAAATACAACCCGTTTAATGCAATAAGATTTATTTGGAATTTGCCAGATATTTCATGCAGAGAGTATAGAAGTCGCGATTGTGGTATGAATTTTAATTCGTTTCTTTCCTATCTTATTGTGTAAGATTTCTATCGAAAATGTTGAAGGGCGGGCGGGCTTTCAGCGGTGACTCTCTTAAGTATATGACGAGAGCAATATTGTGAAGGCGTTATGTCTCGACTAGTTAGTGTCAAGTATATGCTAGATAGATTTAGGTCTTTAAAATAGACGTTAATTTTAATTACTGTAATATATCATGACAAAAAAGTTTTATTAAAATTCGACGATAAACTAAGTGTTCTACAAGCAGGCTTGATGACGTTAAACTTAAGATGCTTGGATTGGACAACGTGTTCCTAGTTTTTGATGTGATCGGAACAGTTTCGATGTTATAATATGTATTTGAGTGACAGGCGAAAAATTGTAAAAAATGTTAATTAGTGGTAGCATTAAGTATGATAAGAGGAACTTTGTTAAGATAAAATTAAAAGTTTGTTAATATATTGGCGAAAAATGAAAAAGATATAATCATATTATGTATGTAAATCATTTTGTTTAGTCAAAAAATCTACCAAAGCGTTTCTTTTAGTTTTATATGTAATAAGATTTGATTTGGAAATACAACTACTTACCTACCTGTAAATTAACATTGTCATTAAAATAATAAATACACAGAAAACGTTACTTTATTGCAGAGACAAAAAAAATGTATCATTTAAATCAATATTTTGTTAAAATTGTTATCTACGCGTTATTGTACATATATTTGAGGTTTGCACAAAGCATATCATGCATTTAGGTAATGAAAAGCTCAAAAATACTAGCTATATTATTATCGATATTGGAATCGTATAAGGACAGTAAATGAATTAAAAATCGCTGGTACTGCCACCAGTACTCGGGTTAAACTATTCGTATAGAGTTATAAGCGACTTCTGTCATTCTTTAAATAAGTTTCGCGGTGTTATACTGAATGCTAAGAAATTCACATCCCGATTTATAATGTATTCTAAAAGCAATGCAATATCTTTAATGTTAGATACATACTGTCATATCACTTGATCGCACTAGGTATATTTTAAGATTTCTATTGTCACATACGAACGTCTAGTTAAGTCACCTGTAACTATTTACGAGTTCTTTATTTTAATTGAAATAAAATCGCAAAACATCATATTGTAATGCATTGGAAATAAAAGCAGTACAACATACGATTTATTTTATTTTATATCCATTTTTTTTAAATGTTTTCTGCCGGTCTAACCCTGGTGCGACGTGATGTTAGAATTCTTACATTCTACGATAGCACCAAATTACTCCGTTTAGTCTTAATGATAAAAAAAGAAAAAACCTTAATTAAACATTTTGTTGAATATATTACAAAATCTATACATACATACATTATTGCACTTCATCATCATCGTCATCATAGGTCTGTCTCAGTCCACTCCTGGACATAGGCCATCTCTAAAAGGCTCTTGCTCTAAACCCTACGCTAGGAATGCGAGTTTGGGATTGCAGATATAATCTAGGACTCTTCAAAGCTACAGTAAATAGACTTTCATAGCATTGCACCTTCGCGGCCAAACGCTAGTCTAGAAAAAAGAAAAAAATTCAAACTGTTCGGTGTGCAATGAGTTCTGTATATGCCTTTACAACTATGAACAAGTAATGAAATAAATCTAAAGTTGAATGTAGGAAGACCAATTGGAATTTTTAGTGACATAAATAACTACATATTTAAACAATTCACATTTCCGTTTGCAAGGCGCGGCGTTCATGTACGAGTAGCTAGCTAATAGTTTCGTTAAGAAAAGCAGACCTAATTGTAAAGTTTTATTGTGTGTATGTAGACATGCTATTTATCTGAGATATGAAAATATGAATATATTACTAATATTACCTGTTTATCAAGTAACTGGAACGCGGTAAATGTGTTACTAATGTACAACACAGCGGAATTTGAATAGTTACAGTTTAGCATACTAATTAATTTAAGGAAGCATATTTATCTTATGAAATGTACAATTACATTTTATTAATAAAATGCAATTAAGGACAAATTCCTCAAATCACGAACAATATGAAAAAAAATGTGTACAACTTGCAGTTCTACGTAATTAAAACATGTGATGTTACTAAATACACATTGATCAGCGCTCAGGAATGTTTTTATTGTTACATAGGTATTATCGTCATTCCGTCTCTACCGTGGGTATAGAGCCAAATACATACCTCTGTTCTTACAGAGCTGGCTTGCTTCTTCTACTTTCATCATTCTCCTTACAAATGCTAGCTGGTTAAAACATAAGCCCCCCTCCCCCGTCAACAGTATCTAACTTTTCATTCAAGGTAGTACACATTAAAGAAAAATACTTCGAACATAAACAACCTTAATGAATGCCTACGAGTGCGTCAATAGACACCGATACATTTGTGAGAGTAACTTACACATAAAATCTCTACATATCCTCAACTCAACTAATATTACCGTAATAAACGGCAGGATCCTCTTTTATGATGACAGTTAACCTGTTGATTTACTACGCCGTAAATTAGCGGCATAGTACACTCCTGTATCATTAAGTTTTGAAATTACATTGGTAATGATATGTGAATGATACCTGCAGCGGATGCTTGCGATAATCATATGGACGCGTCTTGCCGAATTGTAATGACTGAATTCCATCGCTTTTGTGGCTGTTGTGAAAGACGAATGACGAATGTTAACTGACTTAGTAATTGCGCTAAGGCCTTGTTAAATGATAATTGTTGTAAGAATAAAAAGTTATCATTATGTTAATCTTCATCGTCTTCATTATCCTCAGCCTATCACAATCCATTACTCCACACACACTACATTATTACTACACACTCCATTACTAATTCATACGCCTGTTATGAATAAAGGATATAGTTATATGAGCATTGAAACTCGTTATAAGTTCAAGTAAGAAAATTTAGGAATTTATCACGTGTATCATTAACACCAACGTGCCCTTTATACATACCTACGAGTAGTTCCCCGTTTGGACGCAGGTTAGGGCACTTCTGCCTCGCTGGCCAAGTTGACACTTATGAACTTTTTTCAATGTAAAGGTTCCATGACGATGTTTTATTTTTACAGTTAAGCTTTCTAAACCAATATAACATAAGCCGCGGAAAATGTTTATAAAGTTTAAAAAAGTGTTTTGATACTTTGCATCAAGAGTATATATTTAATAGAAATGAGTATATATTTAATAGTAATGAGTATATTTTAAAAGTAACATCACGCCCATAATTCCTGAAGAGGAAGGCAGAGAAGAGTAGTACACTCGACCAACATGGCAGTCAATATTTTTGTTTTGTTTTTATAATAGTTTAATATTTTATTGTTATAATATATCTGAATTGAAAGAGTAAACACTACTAAATTATACATACATATACGTACATACGAGTACATTGTAATATCGCATTAGACTCCACGTAACTTGTCAAGTTTCAACATATTACGTATTCCATATTAACGACTTGCGTAATTAAAATATGAATACATTTCTACACAAAATAAAACAACAGCAACCTACTACCTTTTTAAAAAACTCTAATTAAAACTCTATAGTTATATGACATACGTTCAAATGCAATGTAGATACAACCAGTTTAGCCAGTTGAAAATATGTAACAGAATCTAAAAATAAAAATCGCAACGGTCCAGTCAACAAGCGCGCCGGGTCGCAGCTGGTTTGTCAGAATGAGAGCTGACGGATCAGGCGAAATAGTATGACCTTTAACAAAAGATTTAATCATGTCGCTGTTAAATATTATATAAGAGATAGCCGGCGAACGGTGGCGTTATCAGCGAAAGCAAGGACGTAGCAAGGACGCCGATAAGGCAATTACACTAATTATCGAGAGGCTGTCGGTCCGCTCGCTGGAGCCTTTGTACCATATAATAGTGGCGAATTATGTGGGCGATTGAGTTCAAGCCGCGACACGCCTCGCTGGCACTGGCCTGCGCCGATATGAATTGCATTCTGGAGTTCCGGCTCGTGACATCTTTATGTTTGCTGGTGATTTGTCGAGTCTTGACGACACGCCTTGGGATTTATACATATATAATTATATCTATATATTATTATATCATTGTGTTATTTTAATTTATCTGTACAGTTCGACTTCTGCTTCAGTTTAGTTCTGCTTCAGTGCCTGATGTATGGCAACCTGGTCAACGTCTAATCCATGATGGAACGTAAACGAAACTGGTGAATCGTGGGAGGGTACAATATCTACTCCCCTGTCTATCTTTTCAGAAATTACAGACATGATACAACGTTATATTTTTCACTTATAAAATAAAAAATAATAACACAAAAACTAGAATTAAAGTTTAGTTACTTTAGTTAAACATAAAGTAAGGTTATTCTAAATTGTTCTTGCAAAATGGGTAAACAAACCATGATTATGACCAAGGCGTTAGAATGCCGATAATATCTTTTATAACAGAGTTTTACTGCATATCAGTAACATTAACAATCCAGGAAACTATAAATAGAGGGCTTTACCACCTTCCAAAATGGAATAAGCTGAATATTCCTTAATTCCTGCTTCTAACACCTAACATAGACAATATAAATTAGTATAAATAATATTGCTTTACCTGCCTTTGACTACTTTATAATTATAGAGATTAACAAAGTGTATCATTAAGAAAATATTTCACATAATTTAATACTAATCTTGATGTAGAGTCACATCATATTACATAAATAATTAATTCATTTTACAATTATTTTCATATAAAAATTACGCTCAGAAAATAATGTGTTTTGACTTTATTGAACAATAAAAGGCAATTGAAATAGTCGCTGTTAACGCTATAATTCATTTTGACCGTTAAGCAATCGGATAAATGATTGTATATATGGGGTGTGGGTCAAAAAAAAAATAATTTCTCATCTTTCGGACGCAATAATTGCGTTCATTGCTCAAAACTGTAGTGAGCGGTAAAAACTCAAACAAACGACATATGATTCAAACGAATGCTTACGGGGAAACATTCCCGGCTATTACTGTTGGCGGCTGATATGAATTGCTGTGGTCTGCGACCCTTCTTGTCATCCGTGACTTCTCCAGAACCAGCTTTGCGCAATTAAATCCAATAGCGATGTGTATTTTGTATGTTTTTTTCATACAACCACCGGTCATTACGGCAGCAATAAATCTCTCTTCTGTCTGTCTGTCGTCGTTAAGAACTTCATTAACTTCTCCGAGCCATGTGTTTTTCAGTTGAAATCATGAGAACGGGAACTCGGAGCATTTTAATATCGCGATCGCGGTGTGACAAAATGCCAGGGGATTTCTTCAACTTTGTTGTCATTGTCATTACGTCAGGTCCTTACTCTTGTAGCTGGAACTGAACGTTTTTGTAACGCCATTACCTTAGTTGTTATACCGCAAAAGGTTAAACATCAGGCTGTGTATGTACAAAAGTTTTGATAACGTAAATGAGCATTTACTATTATATAGTAACTATATTATTATTATATCGTCACGCCAGATCTTTAATGGGGTAAGCAAAGAGCATCAAGTGCCAAATAGATATTGATCTCCCTTGGCACTTACACGCTTCAAATATATGTATATAGATAGATAAGTAAAGATGATATGCTTCCTTCAATTATATCTATCTCTTTCTTTCTCTCTTGCCGATTCTTATTTTTTATTAACGTGGATGAAACAGATCCCAACGAACAGAGTTATCAGTGTGACCGTTTTTATTTATCAAGAAAGTAACGAACGTATTTAAATGCAAAAAATTCACGAAATTGGATAATTACTCGATTAATTGAATATTCGTGCTACTGTTAATTACAGTAGCACGAATACACATATTATATTGTATCTTTGTAGAGTATTTTCAAGTGTTAATCATAATCATTGTTATACCCCGAAGGTAGGTTTCTTGCAGGGTAGGAAGAGAACATCCAGCGCCCAATATCGTTATCCTTACAGACCTGACATTCCACTTCTACATTCAACCCTCTCTGCATAAACGGTTTTGGAAACTTCCGACTCTCCCATCTGTCGACTCCTATAGGCTGGAACTCCCTACAATCAACCATTTTTCCCGATTAGTATAAATCGTAATTATTCACGAAAATAGTAAATAGGTACTGTCTAGGCAAGAATGCTACATCGTAGGCTTCATCTCATTACCAACAGATCAGGATGTAGTCAAACACTAGCATAAAAAATCAGGGCTAATAAAATAGAGATATCTTCAAGGTTACTAATATTTATCATTGTCATCAAACCGTTAACTCCACTGCTGGACACATGCCTTCCTTGAGGGGTAAGAACAGTAATAAAAACGTAACCTCACGTCTGTGATCCCCGTAGGTGTGGGTAGAGGAGTGTACACCCCCACATTTCACCAGTAACACTAATAAGAATACTGTTAGCAACACAATGTAACACCTAGTTCTATAGCTTGGTATACGTTCGTTGGGTTGGTAATGTCTATATTGTACCAACTCCGCCCACTGGCTGTCGTATAAATCAGAAATGATAATTTAAGAGCCACGCACATCCGTTTTAATTACGAGTATGTCTCGGACTGGACCGTGACGTAACAGTGTGACATTGCGGATGTCTCGGGGAAACCATAGATTCTATGAGACTGTTTACGTTGAATGCTTTTAGCTAGATATTTACCCCTGATTTCATCTATTTTCGTAATTTAGCAATATAACTGTAGCTGGATCAAAATTTTCTTTTAACCTTAATAGTATTTTTAAGTATTTGTAATTTGACCAAAGTTTATAAACTAGAAACGTTATAAGATTAGAAATGTATGACTTGTTTGCTCCTTGATAAACCGCGATACCATTTTTCAAGAAGACTCCAGTTCAATCAATATTATTCCATTTACAGATCTTTCGGTAATTTCGGTTTGAATCCCGGGTCGAGTGCTATTGGGTTTTTCTAATTTAGAATTTTATTTCGGAGTTTGGAATTGTGCCCGGCATATGGCAATAAGCTAACTACCTATTCCATGGGACTTAAACGTAACTGGTGTAACGTGGGAGTGTACTACACTGCTTTGCCTACCCCTTCGGGGACTACAGGAGTGATCTTATGTTCGGTAATAATAATATCATAAATGCTATACATAATCATGCATTATTTACTCATTTCACATAAACTGGTTTAATACTGTTTCGAAAGTGTAACCTCTACTCAGATACATGAGGTTTTTCCAACAGGATGTGGAAGAAAGTCTCAAGGCTATCGAACCTTCTGGAATTTATCTCATATATCAATTGCTTATAAGTAATTAAGAACCCGTAAGCGTGAAAACTTTGCACTTGATAATTGTGTTTTGTAGTATGTACTCTATTATTACCGTTAAATCATCATCCCAGATCTCTTATGGGGTGGGCACAGAGAATGAAGAGTCAAGTATATCTTTCATATATATTTATCGCTTTCTTTACACACGTCCGCCGGTTTTAAAGATATCTGACATCATGATTATATTATACTGATATTTCAATACATAGATGTACAGACACACAAGTTCAATAGCGTCTGATATAATATTGTTACGTATAAAACAATAAACGGACATGTCATTCGTTCTAGTTATTTATTCTGGCATCGTATACGATTCCCGGACCAAAGTTATGATATTGTCATTACAAGAAACGATCGTGTTTGCCTCAAAGCGGATGGTGTAACGGTGCCTTTAAATGCGTTTAGCTTCTACGTATTGTCACTTGTAAGGATTGGCAATAGGTTCACCATGATGTATAACAAAAATATAACAGATTAAATGTGGGAATACTACACTCGGCCTATACCTTCAGAGAAATACAGGGGTGATGTTATGTTTGTGTTTGTTTGATTTGAAATATTTGCTAATCGGCTGTTTCTACCTACCCCCTAAGGGATATGGCGTGATGATACAATAATAATAAATCCCTTTTGGGGAACAAGAATAATGTTAAATTCGTGCTTGTAAGGATTGAGATATTTGCTACTCGGTGTTTTCTA
>DWME01001151.1:0-26652 GCA_018244795.1 Parelbella ahira ahira
ATGGAATTGGTGGTGAGTCTATTGCCATACACCGGGCACAGATCCCGAATCCGACTCACTACTAGAAATTCTAAATTGGAAAAATCCAATAGTACCCGACCTGGGATTTGAACCCAGGACCTCCCGATCGGCAATCGCGCTTGCAACCACTCGACGAACGAGACAAACAAATATCTAGATATTTAAATAATTCTAGTTTACTGGTCGATATTTAAATAAGTTTACTCATCTTCGTCCACACACTCACAAGTATTACTTTATATAAATGATTAAATTTTTTTTATATACGAGATTCCAGTCTTTTCGCTGTTACGCTTGTGGTCGAACAGATACATTACTATCGCGCCTCCAGAAGGGAATCTTAATGGGGACTGGAGTGATTTATGGAGGACAGCCGGGACAGCAATGTTTTTATCGTTTTTAGGCCATTTAAGTACAAATTACTAACTCGTAATTTCTTCGTTGTCTATTACAATGTTTACTGTAAGTTGTAGTTTCATTGCTTAACTTAGTTGTTTTTTCTACAATGTTTACTAGAGGTTTTTAATTATATTACTGTTCTCATAAACACTAAAGATATCTCGGGTTTTTCTTTATATTCATTATATTACATATAATAAATATAATTTGAAACTGTAAGTATTTATAAGCTGTAACGACATAGCTCTCAATAATAATATAGGTACGCTCATATTATTCGGAGATTAATATAATAGTCGGTTTATACCATATATTAAATTCAGGCCTTGTAATAAATCACACAATTTAAATATCATATCAGTCTAGTTACTCGAACCACCTCACTTCGAATGTATGGCGTGCGAAAGGTGAATGGACATAGGTACAAGAAGTACAGTCTGTAAGGGTAGAGTTATTTGGTATTTGGTACTCTCAGCCGACTCTGTAAGGGTTTGAAGTGGGGATTTAATAATAATGTAATTTTTCTTAACCTTGTTTTTTTCTTATACAAGAAAGCTATATGAAGTATCTACAATGGTACAAATAAAATACAGTGATATAAAATCTACTAATAATATTAGAGATTTGTAACGTGACGCTGTATACAGCGAGCTTAAAAAATAATGGCTGGCTGCCGGTTATTTCCTAATTACCTATGTAGGGAATTATATTCGGCACAGTTCCTCTCGCGCACTAATTGTCTCTGTTCACGCAACTCTGTCTGCTCTGTGTGTGATCATTTGCTTCTGTGCCGTTAATTAATCTATGTTTATACGTTCTTTGTACGGTAACGAGGTGTCCGTTGTCTGTGTTCGTTTAGTTAATATTATTTAGCAAAGCATTATTACAGAAATTGAATAACGACCGTCTTTAGGGCGAATTACAAATGCAAGCTAACAGTTACAGAAAGGTATTCTGTTCTGTATAAGAAATAATATTGATTTATCTTCAATGTCCTTAAAACTTACATTATCTGCATACTAATACAGCTCAACATTATCATAATCATCAGCCTGCCAACCACCAGTCCACTGCTGGACATAACCCTCGACAACAGGACGCTACTGAACTAGATCTTTACCTCTTCGTAAGCACTGGACACAAGTCTGCCTAATGTTATAATAATTTTTATTATTACAATCCCTAGTACTAATAATAAAATTATCTTGTATCCTTGATATTGCCTAAAAAGTATTCTATATTTTTTTTTGTTCAGAAATATCTTTACGCTTATTCTAGCGTCTAGGCTGTAGGATATATGGCATTCGCTCTTTTTATTCTGAAAGCGGCTGGAAAATAATCTAATTTCCTCGGCCAAGGTTAAGAACGCCTTTGAACTCACGTCCGGTTCAAGAAACAAACGTTACGCCATTTTTGTATATAAGCTAAGCCTTATTTTACTGCTTTGTTTGATACAGTTGTCACGGAATAATATTTTGATATCAATTTATTTATTTTTGCTAATAATAAGATTAATGTTAAATGTCACCTCAATTATACAAACGAGTAGGTACAAGCTACATGACGTTTGACAACTACGCACTTGAGAAAATAATATTAAATATATTGGATTGGGATTGATTCCCATCCACGATAAATATTTGCGTAATAACCTCGAGTATTAATTGATCTGTATTTGGGTGTAAAATTATCTACAATTTTTTTTTATTACAATAGGCTCTCCTGCTATTTCATGAGATATGGTTAAATGGGTGAAAAGTGGGAGTAGTACACTTTTTTACTGCGTCTGCTTACCTCCTCAAGAAAATATATTGGTATGTTAATATGATCTATTTAGAAAGTTACATATTTAATTTACCAGCTGCCTTTGTCTTCTTCAAAAGGTCCGCAATATCCGCAAAGCAGACTATAAGAGGCACGTGTCCAGGAAACTGCCTTAAAACTCGTAAGGCTGTTCACATGCTGTATAGTAACTCTTGTAATTAATAGCGCCTCGTAACAATTTCATTGCATTTTCAAGGATCCTACTTCTAATTAACGTTTCAGTAAACACACGTACGTAGCTTCCGCTTCGTCTCAAAGCAATTAACGAATGTAATTAATGGCAAATGAATAACAAAACGCTGTGTACGCATTCGGGGTATCTGAAACATGTAGGTGGCTACTAATTTATAAAGGAAAAGCTGAAAAAGTTATGTGTTAAATCCGCCTTTTGTAACTTTAGATTAACAATAAAGCATGCACGACTACTAATACGTTAAAAGACTTAATTCAAACCTAATGTATATCTCTATATATGTATTTGCCATGTTAGGTTTAAAATGTATGTGCATGTGTATACAATTATAATGAGACATACAGAATAGCATAAGTAAATACGTCGAGTCACACTGGAGCATGAAATACGCGGCCGCAGTGGCCGTAGCGCCGTAGCAGCACGCTACGCTGTGCTCGTGAGGCTACGTCGCGTCAAATAAGGAGTGTCGTTATTTTACGTTATATGTACCTACAACATTTTTACATAATTTTGTTATTAATCGTTTCGTGAGTATGTAGTTACATATATGAATAAATTACGTACTGGATCAACTTACGTATGTTACGGCTCGACTAATTTCGGCCCTATCCGAGGACATTCTTCACGAGTCCCCGAGCTTAAGAAGAAATATTTTTAGTCACTATATTAAGAGTATGTCCTCAATGCTACTAGTATCTTAGGAGAGTTATCTAAACAGAAAACAACTCAAAACTTTTAAAGTGACGAGATGACAGCGATCACCTCAATTTTAACAACGGACTATCGACTCACGGAATTATAAAAATGTCCGTTTGTGTTCAAAGTGTTCCCTATAGATAACAATAATCATTCTACTATAAATCGCTTCGAATATTTAAGAATGCGCTCCGCTGGAGCTACGCTATTACCACGAATGTCACGTTTTGAGCGTACGCCATTGTTTTGTACTTGGACTTAGTCGTATATTATACTTAACGCGAAAGGGGTGGCTTTTTATTGCAGATAAAGAATTATATTATTTATTTGCCGTTCGTCTCTGTCACTATTTGCTTCTATTTATGATACAATATATATATAGTCCTGTACTGACATTTTCTATACATAATTCGTTTACAAAAAAAAATTGGCGTTAATTTAAGACAAATGAAATACAAAGTAACATTGATGAAATCTGAAAACACAATTGTAATTGAATATTCATTATTGAATTAAAGAGCTGGAGATTGTCGGTTAAATTCATACCGACTATAAATTATTTACTTGTATTCATTATTTTATATACATATTATGTATGTTCGTCTATTGTTTGCTTCCAGTGGCATAGGTTCAAGTTATTTTTAATTCAAATGACCGTATGACTGACATATATTTAATGAACGAAATAATAAACATGACATCAGGTTTTTTGAAAGATAATAAGACAAAGAAATATGTAAAACTATAACAAAGTAATCAATGTAACAAATTCAATAATCAATCAACAATGGACTTGTTATGAACCTACATCGATCAGAATTTACCCTTCAACTCTGAATTGTCTCGCGTCTAGAAAGTTTGATTGATTTTGGAATCACACCGTATAAAGTCAGAAGTACAACTCGACGGCAGTAAGGGAATTTCATGTTTTCGTCTTAACGATACGATTTGTTCAGTATCAGCTTTAAGCTTTACGACGCCATTTCGTTTTTCCTAGTGTGATTTTACGCTGATGTCCAGTATTTCAGCAATGCTTAGCTTTATTTCCTCCTTTTAGTCGCTCTCCTACCGGGTGCTCTGGCGACCTGAAGAAAACAGTTGGATGTAGTTGGATTCAAAAGGCCCAAGATTGTTCTGAGTGCTATCCATGACGGCAAGCCTATGTCCAAAAGTAGATTTACAAATTAAAATAGATGAGTGGATGGATAACGTTACATATAACAGTGAAGTTAATTGAACAGCGTTGTTTATGATTAATTATTAAGTATGTTGGACGAGATGCAGTTGACTTGTTTCGCAATGCGATTTGCTATTCACTTTGTCGTACCTTCGTAGGTAGATATTAGCTGTGTGTTCTCTATATAAATAATTCAAATGTGTCTACAATCAATGAACTTACCAACATTCAACACTGTCATGATTAAATGACTGACCACTTTTGGAGACTGGTCTCCTTTCAAGGCTAAGGTTAAAGTATAATTTCAAGTGACCATGCTTGTGTCTTGGCAGTCTTGGAATTTCTTTAGGAAACATATAGAATTCTTTATAAAACAGCTTTCTTAGCTATGTTTGCGCTCATGTGTTTTATCATAAAAATTAAGCAATTTTTCAAAGTCAAAGCATTCGGACTCCCGACTGTGGAAGCGGAAGGCTGAAATCTAAGATCAGGCTAAATCCTCACCTACTTAAGCATCATACCAAACGATTTCATTTTATATTTTTGAGTTCCAGTTAGTGTCTTTCCAACTACTGTTTTTTATTTTCCATTAAAAAGGCTTAAAGTGATTTGACTGTAATTCGAAGGTTTAATCAATTAGCGTTTTATTATAATAAAGTCTACGGTAGAATTTGAACCTTTTGCCACGCTCATCATGTTAACTTTATAAGTAAAGTGCGAATTATTCCGTATTGATATGATGTAGATGTTACATTTTCTACAAGCAATAAGCAAATATTTATGTTTAATACATATTTAAATTCGCTCTAGACCAACCGGAAAAGCTCTGAGACGATAATACCGGGGCGCGGATTCAACGAAGTTCGCAACTGGTACACGGAACCGGAAGTTTGTCTAGATACTGTTATGTACGTACACTTGTGTGGACTATTATGTACTATTTACATAAATGTTTTGTGTAGTTCTTTTTACGCTATTTATATATGAAATTCAATAGGTTCACCCTCTTTTCCATTACTCTCTTCACTATTTGACTCTGTCCATATTGTTCTGCTGAACCCATTCTGGGAAACATTTCCCATCTACATAGATGTGATATTATATATGAAATGTTACTGCATTGGATTTCACTATTATAGTCGTTCAAGGCTTCACTTTTAAGGAGAGACACCTGTCTATGTTATTAAAAGGGTTGCAATTTAACACCGACACGAAACATTGAAAATTTGTAGAATATATGACGTCGCAAAGCCTGTTTAAAAACAACCGAATTAAAAATGTACATGGTTTAGAAAAATACAGTGTGTATAATAAAATATTAGTTAATAAAAAAATAATTTCTACTATCTCAAATTGCCATTAAAAAGAAAAAAAGTCGGGAGCAATCAGTTTTTGCCTTCCACCTCTAAACTAATTACGGGGCAACCGATCTGACTGGAGGCGTATCGTGGGGGCGGCAAAAAAGCAAGATTAATTGGCGAATAAATAGCCAATCTAGTGCGGTACAGGGTGTTCATACTGTTATAACTCATATACCCGTAGATTTTCATGTAATATCTTAATAAGCTCTTCACAAGATAGATTTCATTGGATTTATATTTGTAAGAAAACCAACTATTTGTTATAATCCCACGATCACTATTTTTATCGTTATACTATTTTACACATTGTACATTTGGCATCCTCTCTGAGTTAGAAGCTACCGTGTTTACAGAATTCTAAGGTGGACGGACACAAATCAAGACTCCCAGCCACTATAGAAATTTCAAAATAAAAAACGTAAGAGTACTCGACCCGAGGATCGCATCCGTGACCTCTCATTACCATGACCGTGAATTGTACTTTGTCATGCGTAGATATCTTTTAAAGATAGTATTATAGATTGTATTATTATTTAAAAAGACAACTTATAGAACCCGTATTTGAGAAATAGACAATTGTACTATTTTAATTTTGCACGGACCTCTTCTAAACTGCCGAAATCATAAACGTCCACAACTACCTTTATATATTCTATGTATCTCGTGTTATTCCGCAAAAACACAAAGTTATAATATGTATTTTGCTCTTAAGTCTAGACTTTACGACATTTAAGTTACAAAGTATGACAAATGGTACTGTAAAGTTTGAAGCAATATAACCGTGACTGTCGCAGTCAAACCTGGCACCTTTCGTATTATCTGCATTTTATTATGGGTGTTTAGTTACTTTCATTATTTATTTAATTAGGATAAGATTCATGCTTTATCTTTGGTTATGTCACGCCTTTTAAATTCCGTACATGTAAGTAGTTACCTACTCAAAAAGGTTCTCTAGGAATAATATTCACAAAGTCAGAAAAAAGAAATAAATTCGAGGTTAACGGTACGGCTGTTAAAATTTAATTAAAAGTTTCACAATTTAACTAAAAATAAGTAACTGATCGTTTATTTAATATGGAGAGAAATTGTAAGTCTTTTCGACTTAATCTAAAATTGAAATTTCTAGAACATTCCACTCAATGAGAACTTAATATAGACAAGCTTTACTCAACTGATTTGCTTCTTACTCTCTTTTCGTAGCATTTTAATCAACGTTAAAACGATTCCTCGAATAGCTTTAATACTATTATAAGCAATTTTGAAATCCTCAACATAACTGGCATGTGTAAGAATGTTACAGATTAATATTTATTATCAGCAGATAAGTAGTAATTTATTATTTACGTTTATTAGATATTCACGTATTTTATAATGTACTGACCTGAAAAAATACATTAATAATTTCCGTTACAATTTCTATTGTGCGCTTTTCCTATTGAAAGCGTGATAAGTATACATATTTGGACATGATTGTATTTGGTACCGGCTTCACAGCAAGTGAACTCTCGTTCACTTGCTGTGACAATTCATGTGCTCTCTGTCACTACATCGCAGTGAGTGGCGGGAACTCACCAAGAATCTTCTCGAATACTGTCAAAATTCGTCAGGCTACCTCTAAAGAGCATACTCAGGTTAAGCCGGTGCATTTATGTTGTGCTGTGAAAAAAGTGGTGGATATCAACATTAATATAATATTTTGTTATTATTATATCATTACGCCAGTTCCCTAACGTGGTGAGTCCTTCTATCCTTACATATTTGACGTGGTTCTTCTACTTTTATCAATCATTTCATATATGATTTCGGTTTCGAAAATTCTAGATCCCCGATCCCAGACTTGGTCAACTTTGGTCCTGGCATCCCTCGACACCTGTAACCATGAACATTTGCACTTCACATCTGTTTTGTTAGTCTTTCAACTAATAGTCTAATAATTATATTGAGAATAATATTATTCGCAACGAAAAACTTGTGGATTTAGTTTTACGGTACAGTGATCGTTGAGGGTAATACTTGTCGTGTACACGGTTGACTAACAAGCTCCCTACAGATATGACAGATCAATATCAACCGCGACGGCCGACTGAGCTGCCCTTTCTCTAGAGCCAGTTAAATAATCAGATTATTCATTATTATTAAATCAATCAACATACATATTTTCCAACATACATAGTTAACCAAAGCTGAATTTTTTCACCAAGGCCAATTTAAAGAAAATTATGACGATTATTACAATTGATTCTGAGTCCTTAACGAAAATCGTCATTCATTTTTACAATCACATTCCCTTTACCATTAAAATTACGCACCCATAGACGAGGGTAGGTAAACTTAACTAATCTCCTATAATTTCGTGTCATATACAACCTTTGTGCTCTAGCTAATGCCATCAGCGTTACAAAATATTTATAAACATACATAGCGCCATTCATTTGCGCCATCTGCGTATTACTGCGGCGTTGTGGCGATATTACCGTGCGTTAAACTTAATGACCATCTACAATAAAACCCTTTTGACGCTTCTATTATTGTGTCGCGACCGAACTGCCGTGAATGGGTTTAATGGCACAGAGTTTATAACACTTTACGTTACGTTTTAATTGTTTTATGACGTCTGCGTATTAATAAGCCGCAGCGTTCATGTTATCTATACTAGAGATTACTAATCTGGACCGTTTTTATTTTTAAAATTAATATTTTGTGTTATAATTTGTTACAACTTAAGAACTAATTATAACAATGTTGATTCCTACTAATTCATTTGTTATTTTAATTAATTGACCATGCTTTTTTTGTCAAGATTATTTGTAAAACAGAGGTACAATACTTTTTCAGTAGATTCAACTAATAACCTTAGGTGCATCACAAGTAAATGAATGTAACTAATGTTATTGAAGCTTATCATATTAAAATTGTTATTATATTCCATATTATTTACTTACACTTTGACTACCGTTTATAGTAAGAATTATTTATGAAAGTAGGCTTGGACGTAAGAATGCGTATAGATGCGATTCTAAAGTGCTGCCTTAGAGTAATAATACGATGACTGCTCACATGAACCAGTAGAGTAACGGATACGTGTTGCGTTGGACGAATTGTCGCTGCTCCGAATTACAAAAATATTATAATACTGAGTTAGTAACGACAACGAGTGAACGAACGAAAGCGAACTTGTAATTCGTACGGATTACACTGATTTAATGCGTCATTTGAGTCACTTTTAATATCGAGAAATGGATAAGTCATCACATAATAGCACTGTAACGTCTGTTTGAAGTGTTCGAATTTTAAACAGTTGCGTGAAATTGGACAATTTTCTTAACGAATCGTGCGGAGTAATCGTGTCTGTTCTCAGCGTTATTACAATTTTAATATAACAAAACTGTTTTAATATACTGTGGCAAATGTTAGCGTTAAGTGGATATTATAATCTCTTAGTGGCGCTAATCTATATTGTACGAGTAAATGTGCGTCGAGGGTGAGCTTATTATATAATATATAATGCTTATACACGTGACGTGCCGACCTATTTATACAGCGTCTAAGTACATATATACAGGGCGTAGGCGACCTAGGAATAAACGTGGAGCCGTAATTTTTATGTTAAAATAACAAGTGCTTTAGTAAGCAAGCCATTTATGACAATCATAATGTTTTGCAATAGAGACGCTTTATAAATGTAGCTTCAGTAAATTTAAATGAAAAAAAAAAACTTAGTATACTAAAAGGTTGACTAAAACTGAGAAACTGAAGAAACTGTCTAAAAATAGGACATTATCAACGCAATTCCTCGCAGGCGATTAGGAGGTAATTATTGATTTTAATCGTTTTAACTGTATCAACAGTAAAATAATTGTTTTGTTTTGTACCAAACACGCAAGCGAGGAACTTGTGACTGTATGGAACTAATTTATTTCATCTAATCCAATATCTCTATACGTAAGTGCACTATAGACATAGGAAAGCATAATCAGAATGGGTTCAGTATTTTGAAACGTAAGGATTATTATTTAACGAGTTCATATGCAAATAAGCATTTAAAACATTAATATAGATATCTCTTTGTTTTTCGTGATTTAATTACACATGTACTCGTATATGTAAGTGTAATTATCGATTCGTAACCGAATAATCGTTTATCACTCTAATTGTTACTACGAGTTGGAATCAATATACAGCGAATCTTCGTTACTGCCCAAATAAAAAATAAAAATCGATATTAAATTCGATTTTCAATCGATTTAAATAGAGCTTCATTGCTTCATTAAGCAATCGATTATCGTTCTATCCGTTCACGATGAACCGAGTCGATATATATTAAGTCTCCGCTACGACAAGTAGTCGGAACAAAGCTTAGGATTTAAAAAATCGAATGAAAATTATAGAGAGTCTTTTATAGATTTAAAAATCTGTTAAATGGCTTTGTCGGACTCCGCAGCTGGTACAATAGCGACTTACGACAACATTGTTACATACCTATTATGATCTATGTAATCTATTAAAATTCTTTTCATAGCCCCGATAGGAACTTTTGAAATTACCGTTTAACCAAAGATGTATTTTACGTTATATTTAATTACCGTTTCTATAAAGTTTTATTTTTAAGGTTTATATTATCGTTTTTGTAAATAAGATTTTTTTCACTTAGTTCTTATGTTGTTTTGTAATTAAATAAATGTGTCCTTAATAAGTGGTATTCGTATTGTTCTTTCCTTTATTTGACACCGTGCTGTACTTTGACCTTGAGTCTACATGGTTATCAACATCTGAGATAATTAAAATGTATATTTTCCTTTGCTCGTGTGATATGCAAAAATAGTTTGTAAATGTCAATGTCACTTTTAAATATTAGATTACATAACTCTTTCATTTCAAAATCGTTTACGAATTATGTAATCTAATGGGTAATACTATAGTCAAAGCATACATACATATGTAGGTACATACCTACATAAGTGCGTTTTAAATTTAAATATCACCTGCTAACGGTGAAGGAAAACATCGTGAGGAAACCTGCACACTTTGAATTAATATAAAAATAAATAAATTCTAAGGTGTGTCTAGTCTGCCAACCCGCACTTGGCCAGCGTGGCAGCCTATGGCCTAACCCTCTCAATATAGAAGGTGACCCATATCCCAACAGCGGAAAGACAAATGGGTCTATGTATGTATGCCTGTGTATATGTATGTTAAATTTACCTTCATTTATTGTACGCATGGGTGCATTGTTTTAATTGCCTTTTTATATATTACGTTATTCAAATTCAAATTCAAAAGTCATTTATTCAAAATTGGTTCAATAGAACACTTTTTGCACGTCAAAATGAAACTACCACAATTATTACAATTGGTTACGTAATTTAACAAAAAGATGGATTTTCGGCAAGTTTTTAATTTGTTGTTTGTTCTGATCTCGCATAACTCAACAGGAAATTTTCGCGAGAAATTGTGCGAAATAATCATATTTTTTTAGACTTAGATTTCTTTGTTCATTTGACATGTATTCTATAACGCTGCGGTGTAAATCTAAGGTTAGTTGATTTGAAACCTCTACTGGTATAAATAATTCATTTATGTGCACTATACAGAAAACGGAAGTAACATACATGTTGAATGTGTTACCTCTGTTCACTACACCTGCTGTCTTACTCTAGACACTAGAATATCCCTCTTCACGCTGCAGACTCTGTGTCACGTTACACTACGTTAAAACGTTACGGAAGCGTGAATTTAAATATCAAAGGTGGGAGCTTGAAATATTTACGTCCTAGTCATTTTAGGATGTAAGTGTACTTTCGTACAATAATATAGTTTCTGTTATTAACAAGTTATGTTCCAGATTATATTAAAGCCTACATAGACACGGTGTCGCAATAAAGTATATTACTTTTGTAGCAAGTGGGTGTGAATGATTTTTGTATTGCAAGTGAAATGGAAACAAATAAATATTTTTCTTTTAAATTTTGACCCATGAAAGTCCTTTATGTAAAAATAAATATTTCTATATATATATAGATTAGATTATATTATACATAGATATTAAATACATAGACCTTGATTTTATAAGACCAAAGAAAAGTAAAAACAGTGGGAAAAGGCTACAAAGCAAGTTGTGGTGTAACACAAAGCCACGGAGACGATTGAATTCAGCGAATATTGGAGATTTGAATCGGGTTATAAATGCAGTGAGGTAAGTTCGCATTAGATCTCTCCACACGGGATTTTGCCCCCTCCAGATAGTCCGGCAGAATGGAAAGTTAGTGTATTCTTTTGTTTTATTTGAATAAAGCATCTGAATATATTTCTGGACGTTGAAGTTTATCTTTGAATAAAATGGTAAACCCTTCTTTCAAAGGACTCGCACCAAGGTACAAACCGCGGCTTTACGAATGCAACAAAGGAATCTCTTTGGCATGTTTACTGTTAGGCTGTTATACCTATACTTACACCTTTATTTAGAATCCTCTAGAGGCTATTTGAAATTAGTTTTAAAATTAGTGCCAATATATAATATCTATATTTTTCTTAAAAAGGAAGATTATCAATTGCCTCGTAAAGCACTGACGCTACAAAAGAAAAAACAGATATTATGACGGAATAACGAGGATTTAAATTTCGAATGTTAAATTCAGTGTTTCTTTTCAATAAATTGAATTATGGTTTGTCGGCCAGTGTGAATATACATATACACGGCTATAAGTGATAATATTAAAATTGAAAACTTAGAAAATTGTTACACGCATAATATGTGCTCAAAAAAATCTAAAGTAAACAATGTGAAGCAGTTGAAAGACTTTATATAAAACCGTCTTTTTCCGTCAGCTTTCTTTTGTGTTTTTCAGGTATTAGGAATCCAAATAGCATTCAAGAAATCAGTTACTTTGATTACGTTTTGGCTTCAGAGAACGGTCCAGAATATAAATTGTTGTTTTGATTTTAATTTAGTTTAGGAAGGTACCTGCTCGTTCTCATTTTCTAATTTAGGATAATCGAAACGAAAGTAATTGTATTATATATACTGGAACTCGTATTCCAGGATAACGTCAGCTAATTCAGGATTTCATTCTGTTCATATTTTAGAATCACTTTTAAAATTTGTCTACGGTAACGGATTGTCAATGCAAGTCCAGGGATGCATTAGATATAGCGACATAGTGTTACTGAAGCAATATTTAGTATTTTACCTAAACAATCCTAAAGCTTACTAATTGCAGGAATATTAAACTCTTAAAGCCATTAGATTAAATAGTTGTATTTATTTTATAAGTAGTGCTCCTGGCATGCTGTAATCCATTAGCGACTCGAAGTCATCATTATCATCATCATCAGCCTCTCGATATCCACTGCTGGATATAGATTTCCCCTAATCGGTACCACTCCATCCTGGGCCTTCCGAATCCAGAAACTTTCCACTGTCTTCATCATGACGTCAAACCATTTGGTAGGAGGGACCTACGCTCCTTTTACCGGGACGTGGTCGCCACTTCGTGACTTTTTCTTCCCCATCCGTTGTCGGTCACTCGAGCGATGTGGTCCTCCCCTTTTGTTTCAACTTACTAATTTTGAGAGCCATGCCGGTGACCTTGGTTCGTCTATGGACGTTCATTCCTTTACTGTGGGCCTCGTACACAAGCTCAAAGTAGCTCAACGAGCTATGGAGAGAGCTACGCTCGGGGTTTCTCTACGTGACAAAATTCGAAATCCGGAGTAATAAACATAAAACGTATGAAAACCTGTCTTTAGAATTAGCGTTATTTCTTACGTTTATATATGATTCCGTATAAAATTCAGTTCTGTAAATACGAATATTGATATTCTCTCGTTAAGTGCACGTTAAAATAAAATTACGTGCATATTTTCCGTCACGTTCCGTCACGTTTTAGTAGGAGATTTCAATGAGGACTTTTTTTAACCGGTTGCATGCTTCGACTCCCGCTGCTGTCACAGCGCGAGCGAGATACATCCCCCAGTCCTTGGAACACAGCCCAGGTATATACTCGTATGTGTGGGCCTTTATGTAATACTAAGTATATTCTGCAATGGTTTGGGGAAGTTTTCGATGAATAGAAACACAAGGCTATACAACTTAAAGACAAGTATTAATTAACCGTAACTTTGAAATGATGACTATGGTGATGATTAATATGAGACTGTCTGGGACCCACCTTAGACTTGAATAAAGTAATATGAGTAGGCTTTAAGAATGAGGGTCCCCGGTAAGACGTTATTACCTGGTATATTCTGGTCAGTTTTACAAATTTGTAAGCGGATAAATAAAAACACAATGTCAGGCCATGGAGAGCACAGATTTTTCATAGAAGGTCATTTTGTTAATAAACATGTGACAAGAAACAATGATGTCGCCCTCAATTAGGACGTAGCTCTCGAACTCGGCTACTCACGGTTACTTGCGGTTTTGGAGGTGCTTTGAGTACACAACCTGGCTTTGCCGAGTCATTTGTCACTATTAACTGTGATTAGGCGGCCTTTTGCTAGGTTAGGTTGTAGTCCATTATTGTCTAGGGGGAAGGGTTTGAGATCAGGCCCAAATGTCAGTGTGATTAGTGCAGATATTCCAGTAATCCTCTGAAACGAGGTCTGGTCTCCAAAACGAATTGACCGGAGCGTACACCGTCCTTAATCTCCACTTATATCGCATGTCTGTTCAGTGCGATATACATAGAAACTAAAATGAGATCTAAAAGTAATTAAAATTGGACAGGAACTACCAGCAGATGAATTAGCTAATTGTCTGTACGTGTAACAATCGTCAGTGGGTGCCAATAGTAGAACAATTTCTTAGTGTTTTTTTTTTCTTTCTGCATATCAGACGTGGGATAGATGGCTTGCAGTGGGTCATAAGTTTTACATAATCGTAAACATAAACAATTAAAAAATATATCATCATAAACAACCTATCGCTTCAGTGATGGACACGGATCTCTTCCGCGAATAACAAGGGTAGTTTTTCCCTGAGTTTGAGCGGGTTGGTAGATAATGTCTTACACCAAGGTTTAATCCATTATCCAAACTATTATAACTATATTTGCGGGTATAGAGTTATATTGAACCGGAAAATTTGGTACTATGACCCGACGTTATGAGGTAACGACTGTTTTAAGTTTTTAACGATCAATAGAAGGTCAAATTTCAACACACGTGAGTGCCTCGTGTCTATCGAACGTATTCTCTGTGCGTTGAGTAGAGTTTGAGGGAAATACGTGGCCTTGAGAGGGTGGTATTTGCGAAGGCGATATCTGCATACGGTTGTCGAAAACAACGGAGAATTTCTGGGGTTACAAGGAATTAACGGATTTATTTTTTGTTTTCGTACAAAAATCGTCGTGTACAAAATTTAAAAAATGGTTTTCGAATACGATTTGTTTTATTAAATATAAAATAGTAATGAGCTCTTTATTTCTCAGATAACGGAAATCTAGATTAAATTTCTACGTGGAATTTATAATTCAGTCTCGACGATAAAGTCTGAGAAGTGGTAATAGAAAATGAATATTCTAATAACAGTTAGAGTTATAGCTAGTAATTCTTAGTTTTTATGACTTTGGGTTGATATCGCAAGGAAAGGATGAACCAGTCGGTATGGATAATTTTGCAAGAGTATGCGGGACGGATGGTGGCTTTATAAAACGACGTTAGAGGATTCTCCTTTCACACACATACATCATACTGTGATTTTATGCTATGTTGTGATGTAAATGATTTTTACTGTTTTAATAATTGTATTTAAACACCTAAATAAATATTTTAATCAAACGTGAGGTACTCGTTGGTCGAGTGGTCGCAAGCGCAACTGCCAGTCGGAAGGTCTTGGGTTCAAATACCGGATTGGGTAATATTTTCTAATTTAGAATTTCTAGTAATGATTCGGATTCTATATTTATGCCCCGTGTATGGCAATAGGCTCACCACCTATTCCATGGGACCTAGAAACGTAACTGGTGAAACGTGGGGGTGTACCTACTACACTCCTCTGCCTACCCCCTTGAGCATTACAAGCGTGAAGTTACGTTTTTCTACATGACAAAGCAAAATTTCATATATTTTGTAATTTCTGATAAACATTTATCAACTGTCTATTTTTCCTTTGATGTTAACAATTATTCTCAATTAAAGATTAAGAAGATCGACACGAAATACATACATAAGTATAAATACCTATAAAGTGTCATCGAAAATTATCGCTATCTGTGCTACTTTCGATAAAATAAATAAAAATAGACAGGAATTTTAATTTCTGTTTAGGGGTCGCCAGTGGACACTACTGCTTCAATACAATTACCTTAGAACTACAGTACAAAAATACGTAAAAATAGAACTAATATAATCTTGTACAGCAATAAGCTAATGAATAAGAGCTTCAAAAAGGAATTCACAAAGACAGAAGCGGAATAGGCTACTTTGAATATTTCTTCCTAAAAGTAAATGTATATTTTATGTTCGATATGTATACGTACTGCCTTTGTATATTGGAATAAACCCTTTCTACCTTCGCAGCCCTCGAGTTACTCATTATTTATTATCGACATGTTTCACCTCTCGGGCCCGAACAGAAGGAAATGCTATACTATAAGATCAATGGCGTTTTGCGCCCGTGGGAACACTTTTGCATTAGAATTACGTTTCTCGTCCTTTTTTCTAATACAATATGGTTACTAGTACTAGATCACTGTCGGTGCGTCTGTTACAGAGTTTTGTATGTGTCTGTGCGATTTTGATTTTACTTGACGGTTGTACGGCAAATGTATGTAATTATTAAGGGGATATTTATGTGCAGTACAATGTCTTAAAATTCAGTACAGTAATAATAACGTAACATCATGCCAGTACTTTCTAAAGGGGTATATGAAATTACGAATTAGAAGTTAAAAGTTTGTAGTAGGTACTGCACGACATGCTTTTATCTATGTATTTATTTATTGGATCGTCCACAAAATTACAAAAATGACTATTGTTACGATCAGAGTTATAAAGTAAACTATTTGCAATTTTAATTACGGACGAGCTTGCTGTGCTGGTCCATGTTAGATTCGAAAGGTTAGTCTCCTGCAAGCAAGACATGATCGTTTTGATTAATGATATTATTTATGTTGGCTGAGAGTGTCTCTAAATTTTTCCTCTTAATGGGTGGTGGTAAGTAAATGGCATACAAAGCAATGTAATTGGGCTTACCTAATCTAGTTGTTTCGACTGATACCCATAGGTCCTCACAGCTGTTTTCCCAATGAGTCATGCGTTGTGATATTAAATTATTTATGACTGCTATAGCCATCCCTCCTCCATTTTTATTTTGCATTTTCATACACGCTCTTGTTAAGCCAAGTTTAAGTAAATATTAATATTTCATAATTATTGTTTAATATTTTGAGTTATCGAACATAGTGAATCGATTTTTTAATATGTATTTCTACATTGTTTGTTTTCGTTAACTAATATTATACTCGAAGTCATTATAATTACATATATGTATATTATACAATCAATCCGTATAAAATTATATCGGTATAATTTATTGAAGATGAATGTGGTGGCTACAATGAATGCATTTTACATTTTTTTTTCTTTTTATGCCTGTTATTACGTACTTTCTAATTTTTTTAACGTGCGTTATTCTAAAAATATCAGGCGACATTGTAAATATTCACCACTGTTGTAACTGAGTGTAAGGTGATACGATCCTTTCCTTAAAGACGACATGGAGCTATAAATCCTAAACGACACTCGATGTCACAAATATCTCGTCCAAATATTTTCCTGCCGTCCGCCATATTGCTTAGTTATGGCCCATAAAATAGCGTCGCAACCGTTCGGATACTCTGCGGAGCGATCGCGAAGGTAACCAAAACTAGATCATGTCATTTTATGCTGCGTAAATAAGTACCTAGCGTTCCAATTGTATCAAAGTATATTATTATGCAGCGAAAAAAAATTGTCTCACCTGTAATGTTATACGAAGTTATATATATTAAAATGTTGAAAACCAATATGCCGATTTCCTGCAATCTGCACATGAAATATGTACGTGGAGTTTTTGTGAAGGCGTAAACGATTTTTTTAGTCCGTGCTCATTCATATGTATCTTCGGCTTCGGTCGGCGTATTAACGGTATTGAAGTTTTCCAATCCGCCACGCAGCTCTTCACAAACGCGATTTCAATATTGAAAAGCTTGAACGTTAAACAATTTGATGTTTTCTAACTTGATTTTTTCATACATTTGCGTTCACGGAATCTCCTTGCAACAAGATATTCTTTAAATAAATGCGCTTGTTTCGTTATTCCAAGCGATTTTGTTTTTTCATAAACCGACTGGAAGAGAAGCAGAATTCTGAATGAATTTTATCAAAAACTAAGCGAGGCTTATTTCGCTTATGTTTTAATAGAAAATTGAGGTAGAAGAAAATTAAAAATTCATAACCGTCTAGACATCTTGACCTACCACTCATCGTCGGATATGGAACACTGCAGTAAGAATAAAGAGTGTACCGTGTATAAGAACGCTTATTTAAGACTACCTACATTCCATGGTTTTGTTTATTTCCTGTTAATAAAATATACTATTACAACTGAGGTGCAAGAAATATCGACGAGTACAAGAGAACTACTCTGGAATATGAACTACGCTTCGTACAAATGTATATTCATATACTGTTTCCTAACCAATATCAATAAATATAAAGAAGAATAGATTTGATTCAAAAAGCACAGTATCCGAGTATCACTAATCACCAAGTATCACTAATCATGAGAAACCAATGTCCAGGCATGAAAAGGCTATATTCGCAATGTAATTGCTAAGTTCCTTCGAGACAATATTCCTCTATTCGTTCGCTACATTAACGTAATGGCTCTATCATCGCCTTATTTAATCCATTAGGACCCAGATGGAACAATAACTAGCTTTATTATTACGGACATTTGACTCGACGTGTCCCAGAGAATTCTTTCTTTTTATTATTTACAACTAGAAAGAGATTAAGTGGTTGTCCGCATATTGTTCGTGGTCACCGCTACTTCAGGTTATTTGCAATAAACTCAGGATCAACATTATAGTATTGGTTTCGAAGTAAATCTCCTATCTCAAATAGCATCAGGGTAGTGATTCCCTTTGCGATGTCCCAGGAATAGCTCTGTAAGCAGCATGTAGGCAATGCGATGTTCCGAGTACAATGCTCACAGCAATTCTTACAAATATCTCTGCCAGTCACATGTAGGAGTTGATTTGAACAGTTGTAGGTAAAGGTCATCGAGTGGCGACCACGTCTCGGTAAAAGGAGCGTAGGTCGCCCTCCTACCAGTTAGTCTGACGATCTGAAGAAGACAGTGGGAAACTATTGGATTCGGAAGGCCTAGGACCGGATGGAGTGGCGCCGATTAAGGGAGGCCTATATCCAGCACTGGATATCAAGAGGCTGATGATGATGATAATGATATTGATAAATATATTGATAGAGATAGATGTATGAGTATCAATGTACCTGCGTGTGGATATAAAATTCGCAGTGTAACTAGTTGATACAAAACGAAGAAATATTGTTTATATGGATTGAAATTGTAACAAATTTCAAACCCATTATCGATTTAATCTATCTTACTTTGTTTTTTAAGTAAGTTTTACTTGTTATAAATCCATTTAGAACCAATTCTCAATACAACACGCGCACATTTAAAGCGATGTGTTACCTTATTTTAGTAAAAAACATCAAATAAAATACGTAGGAAGGTGTGCGACGTTTTCGTGCACTAAAAAGATTTAGTGGGTAATATTGTAGCAGATGCAAAGTATCACATTTCCTTCGTATCTTGCATCCGCTTAAAGAATATTTTTATTAGTTCGGCTACGACGTGTAGCGGTGCTACGAGCGACGTCGTTAACATCCTACGACACAAACGTAAACAAATTTGAATCGGTTCTTGCAAAACTTCTACGAATTTACATAACAGATTTTCTCCGTGTTTTCTGCATGTGCTTGGTTGTTTATTATGTTCCGCGGATAACTTGGAAACAATTTTAAAGGCACGTACATAGAGTCGCTACGTCGAGTTGTGGTTGACATCAAATTTGCTACGTGCAGTAAGGAGCGACGCGGTTTGTATGAAAACAATTTTTATTCCGTTTTCAAAACACTAGTAGTGATTTATTCTAGGCGAATTATTAACAGTACATCGCATATTCGTTTATAACCTATATCGAGTTTACGCCGAGAGCAACCACAAATTTCATTTCGTGGGAAAAATTAACTTCACGCTACAGCGGGAAAGGTGAAACCACTTAAGCACCATTTAAGCGAATTGCAGCAAGCAGCTGCCAGTCATTGAGTCACAACTATACTTGTTTATATAAAATTTTCCGATGTAAATAATTCAGTGATTTTGGTGGTTTCAATTACTCAGTGAGAGGTACTCGGTTTTCGTTTACACTACCAAAATAGAAGTAAGTCTCATTTCGAAATATAATTGTGAGGTAATCTATAGAAAATCTGCTGTTCCAAAATGATTCAGTTATATATTTATTTAAAAATTGAACGTGTGTCGATTTTTAATAAAAAGTATCACATACGTTTAGTGGTGTAACGTGTTACTTTTACACTTTAGTTTGCAAAACTCTCATCGGATATAACCAGAAAATTAAAGTAGCTGTAACAGAGAACTACCTCGTAATTTTATGTCTCCGTCGAAAACACGTTACGTTACTGTAACCTTTTCTATCATTGGTTATTTCTTTCCTATTTGGAGGATACCGATGACTGTAGTTTTGTTTTTAATTGGTCACGCTAACAATAACCAACGATATGTGGCTAGCAGTTAAAGAGGAAACTTTCGTTAACCAACAAAGCAATTAGGAAAACTCCAAACTCAAACCGCCAGAACCGCAGATCAGCGAAATTAAAGAACTTGTTTCACTACGACAATATCGACGAAGCGATTTATTCATATTTTAGTAAAGCTAATAGCTAGTAAAGCAGAAACCATAGATTTATACGAGTATTATATATGCTAATTATTCATCCGTTCAACGCTTTGAAACTAATACCTACTCTTACTTTGTCCAACGACTAATGATAACCGTTGGCAGGATGTAATACACTTCTTCATATTTAGCATCGAAACTTCTCTAAATCCCAAAGTATGGTCGTGATTATTAGAGTTTACTTAGTTGTGGTATTAAAAAGCTTTATTAACGGTAATGATATATATGATACCAAGGCATTGTACGAGAATCTGTAATGAATTGAACTGGTAAGTGAACGAAAGAATGAAGTTGAATGAAAAGTAACATCACGCCTGTAATCCTCAAAGGCAGAGGAGTGTAGTACACTCCCGCGTTACAACAACGTTACATACGCCAAGGAATATGTGGTGAACTTTTTGCCTTACACCGGACAGTGATTTTGGTTCCGAATGAAATTAAAACAAGTTGAATGAAATAATACAAATACATATGCTATCAGTTATTCTGTATGTCACTTGATGTATTAATTGTAGTCGTTAGTACTACAATGAAATAATAATTAAATCTCTCCCAGTTACCAAGTGGCTTTACAATTTAAGAATATAATTTTACATGTTAAATTAAAATTTTAAGAGGTTCTAACAGAACGGCGCTTTCAATTAACGGGCCGAAACTCATTAATCAGATATTTGTTTACAATTTAATTGGGACGTTTTAGGGTTAAACCCCGCCATGATGCGGGTACGACATTGCGAAATTTCTCCTCCGAGTTGTTTGTTGGTTTTTCATGAGCACAGATTCCTAAGAAACATGATGTAGACGTAGAATATAAAAGAAAATTTACAACAGTATTTTTAGATCTTTCTTTTGCGACATCTATATTTTTATATCAAAAATATTTGTATTGACGATACGATTGTTCGTTGAGCGTCTATTTGTTATAGAATAGAGTAAATCCGATGCAATAAAGGAGGATTATTGCGTCTAATATATAGTTTTCATTGCATAGCGGTTGACCTGTTGACTCGAATACTTCAATAGAAGTACATATATTCAAAGCACGAGTGTAATATAGGTACTCGGGGCCGCTAAATAACTGTTTATGGATGAGGTGGCGGAGGGAAAGGAATGGGTCCAACAATTTATTAAACGTTACATTAAAGACAGTAAATCATTTTCGATTAAGTGAATGAAATAAAATTAAATTATATAAGTGGATTTAATTACGACATTCCCGCCATTTTGTTTTAGTTTTCATATGATCTAAAACATGTGCCGTTAATAGAATTCGAGCATTTTATCTTCCGAAGTGTAACATTACTGGCATTTGAAACTGTCTACCCGGTGGCGTGTGTTCATAAGACTAACAACTGCTCTCAAAACACTTCTCTACAGCAATTTCGTTTACCCCACAGACAGGCGACGTTATACGAGATGATGTTCTCTTGAACATAAATGAAACTTAATAGAAAAATATTCAACTTACCTACACGCTCCGCTCCAAGTGCCTGTGTAGGAAACTTCTATGAAATCCTTGCATTTTATTTTTATTTTTTTCATTTAACGCCGTCTCGCTCCGGGCTACCTGGGGCGTGTCCGGTGCGAATTACGACTCATAAGTAGCGCCGGTAAGGTCTATTTTCATTTGCAATACGCGAGATCGGAGAGTTGATGCAGAGTGTATATTTCAACTCATTATGGATCTTATTGAACCGTGTTAAGGGTTGTTTTGGCTGTTGCCATCGGCAGCGAGGTAAGCGAACGCATAATTGACCGGGTTTGCGCCGGGCGGAGGGTGTTAAGCGGGGTGCACACCGCGCTTCCAGCGATGTCGCTTGCGTTGGATCGCTGACAGATTTATATTTTTTCCTGTCGAGTACTTATGAAGGGTTTTTTGTCCTATTTATACACCTTCGTATGACAGGATAAAAATGTTGGCGATTTATACGAAAAACTGGTCGATAAATTTTATATTTTACTTAAGTGTATTTGTTTTGCTTATCTCACGTGTTGAACGATCTTGTTGGAATATAATTTATACGTTGGCACTGGTAAGGTAAAGTTTGAATAAGTGCGGTAAAGGTAAAGGGAAAGCGCCAGGAAAAAATCAATCACGTATATATGTATGTTTATATGTACATATAATATTAGATTACCATTCAAGTTCCGAAGTTCTAAAATTATTTTCGGAACCTGGATGTTACGTTAAGATGCTAGTACGACATACTTCAATCTTACCTATCCTTATAAACACTGGGTAGGTACTACATTTTTTGATAATTCATCTGTTTATCTACTACATATTTTTAACTAAATAAAATCAAATAACGTATATTATGTTAAAATCTTTTACATAAATCTCCGAAGATTATTTGTGTAAGCAATTTGGGTTGTCTGTCTCAAGTCGGTACACATCTTTTGCATGTTGTATTACGTCTACAAATACTTGTGTGCGCGAGTGTAGTCTAGTATTTGATTTCATCTCCGCTTAGACATTGCTCACTTTTGTACATTGAGTTTTCGTAACGACTGTACCGTTCATTTTTATAGAATAGTGATATAAAACTTTAGTTATTTCTAACCTGATATTATGTTACATTTATATGATATATGTATAAGAAGTAAAAGGCATAGAAAATCTGTGAATTCTGTAAGTACAGAATTCTTCATATTTTTTTATATCAATATTCAGCTGTTTGGTTTTTATGGTACCGCCTATACTTAGTTTGGGATCACGTCGCTTCGTATGAGTTCAGATCAAATATAACGCATTGATACCCTTATCATCGATTTTGAAACGCCCGTGACCTTAGAATCTAGACTGGTCTTTTTTATATTAGCTCTTTTCAGCTCCACTGACCTACACAACTTCACTGAACGGGAATTAACTTGATGGGTAGTGGCTATCGAAGGCAATTTTATAATCCTGCGTCAAAGAAAACAATTTCGATTAAAATTGAATTTGGAGCCTACCAAGTTAAATTAAACCGATTGCGGTATTGCCAGTGAGAAGGGTTAATTTTAAAAATTAGTAATTTTTTCCATGTTTTACTACAATCGATGTATAGCAAAATGATAGACTTGAAAGAATCCTTTTAAATAGCATTTACTGAAAAAAAATCCGTTTTAAGTAGAATCTATAAGTCAATCCGAGCGTCATACTTAATCAATATGATTAATCTTATTAAGGCAAAACTCCACTGCTATTTTATCCCGTTCCACTTATCAATACACCCATGAATTATTATTATATCGCCACGACTAGTCCCTCAGAGGCCGCGGAAGTGTGCGGAGAGCAGCGGACGCTAAAATCTTTTCAGAAATTCAAGTAACTTGTAGACTACGCTGTTACCCTCCTCACGCAGAGGAGACGTGCGTGAGGCGGCGGTGGCGCGGTAACAGGTTGATGGTGACCGAGTGGCTGATAGACGACGGTTATAATAACTGGGCCACAATCCATCATGCCATGTGACACGAGCTACTTACAATGGCACGGGAATAGTAACTTGGGTCGCTGTGCAACAATATGGATTACCTGGTCATTATATCACATCAAAACACTTGTAAACATTTATAATTCGTCATTACACATCATCATCATAATCATCAACATGAACATCAACTTATTAATTTTACCGCTGCTGTATAAGGGTTTCTGAAAATGAGAGAGTTTAAAAGTATTTATCGAATACATACTAATTCCATGAATTTTGTTAATAATATAGTTATTTCACATATCCACTTTAATACAGGGACTTATTAACAAACTTCATCGGTTTGTCGTTTAGTCATGAGTAATTTGGACTAAGATTGGAAGGAATTAACTTTAGCGTAATTACATGTCAACTTACGAATGTCCTAAGCAGAACATTAATAAAACGTAACATCACGCCTGTAATCCCCGAAGGGGTAAGCAGAGGAGTATACTACACTCACAAATTTCACCAGTTACGTTTAACTCCCGTGGAATAGGTGGTGAGCCTATTGCCATACACCGGGCACTGATCCAGACTCCGAGTCAGTACTAGAAATTCTATATTAGAAAAATCCAATATAGTCGCGCTCGCAACCGTTCGGTCAACGAGGCAGCCGTTTATGGCTTTGATAAAAATATTTGAGTTTCAAATCGTTTTAAAAATTACAAGCTAATCTTTTATATACCTAGTATTAGTAACAATAATAATATTTATTGTAACATGACATAATATGACGCCTGTAACTCTCCAAAGCGGTTAAAAGAGTGTGGTACTTCTACGTTTCAACAGTATGTTATATGAGTACGTCCTACGTAATAGGGGTGAGCCTACTGACGTACACTGGGCAAAGGCCAGACTCTGTGCTACAACTTGTGATTTTAATTTAGAGATATGCAGATGTACTTCGCCTGACTCGTGCCTCCCACCCAGGACTTCATGCTCAACAGTCGGATAAAGTATTACTACACAAAAAATTTGTTTTCACCTCAATTTTAAATTTACGCTAAACAGATTTTTTCAGTCTGTTTTAGCATTTTTTACATTTGAACACCAAATACTTTTGAATGCAATTAGTATTCTGTTTACAGTACAATCGAGTCAAATTTTTCAAAATTCCAAATTGCTTTTGGCGATTTAACACGAAACGAATTTAGCGTTTAATTGAAAATATGCACATCGGTTTTTGATCGAGTGTCGGCCGATGGCGTGTTTTTCGGGCGAAAACAATTTCGTATACGTATGTTATGGATATTCGGGTCGGACGAAGTATTATTATATTATGTTCATATGTACTCGTAGCAATATACCGGCAAGATTTTATCATTTCTATATACGTATGTATTCGTTTGTACTTTTGTTCTGAAACAGATGGTAATTGGATAATCATCAACATTATCAGCGCCATCGCCATTAGCCGGCATCAGTCCATCAGTCCAAGGCTAAACATTGGCGGAATAATGTTATTTATGTTGAAGTTACCTATTTTATTATTGCTAGACGTACACGGCCCACTAACTCGAGAGCGATCGATTGTTTATATAGTTTTATATATTCCGAATCCCCGCCATCTTTGTTTACTTCTAGTTCATTGTGTTTATGTTATGGAAACAGTGAAAGGGCACATTATGCGCGTAAACGATAAAAGGGCATGGTAATAATAAAAGGGCAGTTTTCGGGTACTGTAACAGTATACGGGCATTTAGGTTATGGATACAGTAAGAGAGCATTTTAGGGCACGTAATTGTAAGAAGAAGAATTGTGTGACTGAGATTTGTTGTCGTGGCCACTTGTAATAAAAGTTAGCATGATGTTTGTAGAAGACGAATTGCTATATGACTTGACGTTTATTTTAGTGCTTGCCTGATGTGCTTTAAGTAACTCAACTGCAAGCTCTATTGTTTTTCTCTAATAACAAGTATGACGATGATGAGTCTATTTCTCTATTTAATTTCTATTTTTAAATTACTTTCTTTTAGCCTTCTATCGATTTTCTACATTCTGAAATGGTGATGTAGAAATTCTTCGTACTTTCGTCATATGAAATGTATAAATGTAATAGTATTCGCCTGCTAATCGCCATTAGTCAGGGTGGCACAATGTTGCCTTCTCGTTCTGAGAGGAGTTCCGTGTTCAAGAGTGGAACGATAAAAGATCGATGAAAGAAGTTGATGATGAAGACGACGATGAATGGTACTCGAATAGATTTTTTCAAAAATCATCAAATAATATTACAATTGTATAACTATGTGTTTTATAGCTACGTATATAAATAATTGATGCTGTAATATTATCTGTCCACATTGTGAAACCATGCGTGACCGCGGCTGCTGGCCTGTAAAATAGGTTTTTATCCTTTAAATAAACCACCGTGCACACTATCCATATTGTTCGTTTTTGTATAAGATAGAGAATGTTTGTATACTCTACATGTTAAATGTTGCGCCTGTATTGCCGTAAGGAATAGGCAGAGAAGTGTAGTTGTCCCAGATTTCCCCAGTTACGTTATATTTGCCACGGAATAGAGAATGAGTCT